>JAFFST010009879.1:25366-40901 GCA_022414735.1 Noturus placidus
ACTTCATGATTGTGTCCCACCTGTTGTTGAGTCTTCACAAAAAATGACAGTTTTATATCTTTATGTTTGAGGCCTGAAACGTGGCAAAAGGTCGAACAGTTCAAGGGGGCCGAATACTTTCGCAAGGCACTGTATTTGAGCAAGATGGATTTTTCGTTCACTTGTTAGCTACTCATACATCGTAATGTTGCCATCTTAGCTTGCAAGCAAAGTTAAAGAAGTAGACTTTGGACACTTCAAGTCTTATGGCTGAGCAAATTGGAACATTTTGTACATTTTTGTATCCTTGTTGTAAATTTCATAAACAAGGTGCTTGAGGAACGTTCTATATACTTAAAATACTTAAGTTTTATAGTATCATTAGTTACTACTGGTTATAAGTACTTCTTAAGCACGCATGGCTTTTCACTAATTGTCTTCTGAAAATGTATCAATTGTAACAAAGTGCATTCTCTAATAAAGAAGCCCACCTGCTACTGCCAAGTATTTATCTATGACACTATCACTATCAGATAGTCCAGACATCCTCCCAGTGGGGTAGCCATGTGATAACAGTAACAGGTCTGTTCAGTGCTACCCAACAGACAGGAAGTACTCATTCATCCATCCATCCATCCATGTTCAGTGCTTTATACTAGTCAGGGAGCCTATTGGATGGAACTGGAGCCTATTCTGGGAACACTGGCTGAATAACTGAATTGTTTAGTGTTTAGTTTCATAAATACAACTGAGATTTTTTGGTGTCATATTTTAAAAAAAAACTTTCAAATTTACCTTAATTTAATCATTTGAATGAATTTACAGAGGTCTGTAAATCTTGACATGACAACAGCGTTCAGGTGCGATGTTGAAAGTCAACAGTGATGAATGTTAGTGGTGTAGCTTCCATAAACAAGGTGCTTTAAAGCATGCTATTTGTGAGTAATGCATATCTGTGTGAACCGCTAATCTCATATACCACAATCTCAAGTATATTCACGTTATATGGACAGGTGACACAGGAAGAAACTGGTGGCTCTGTTATGCTGTGGGGGAGGGGGATGGGCATCTATTTATCTTGCTGCCATGGGTTAGCTCCACTCGTCCCCTTAGAGGTAAGAGATCTTTCAAATCCATATAAAATCATCTTCAGCCTATGATGAAACATTTCTATCACGTTGGGCGTGGTCTTGTCAAATTGCGTTTTTGGAGTGATGTATTAGACAGAGCTCTCTACCACCATCATCACAACACTAACTGAGGAAAAATCAATCTTTTGGAAGAACAGTGTTCATCCCCCCACTAAAGTTCTGGAGATGTACAGAGCCGAGGAACTCCGTTCTGGACGCTATGGTGGACCAACACCTTTGTGAGCAAGATACTTTATGTTGGTGTTTTACTTTAATCGGTCACTCATCTGTAGTTAATATGTTGTACCAGTAACCACATTTAAGAAATCGCGAACTGCAGACTCTTAAACTGATTACCAGTAATAGTTACTAGAAAATTGAGCATTAATGCCTTGCATCAAATAAATGTGTTAAATGCAGGACCTCCAGAAGGTTTACAATTTCAATTTTCAAGTCATGCCACATAGTTTCACATATTTCAATATATTTTAGGTCTGAGCCACAACTTTGTAGTTGTTGTCCTTTGCTTGGACTCATTGTTCTGTTGGAACATATATTTGTACAGGTTCTCGCCAACAATTTGCGTATACTGTATTTGGCTTAATCCAGGTTTCCATTTCCACACAAAAAGCAACCGTAGAGCATGGTGCTACCACCAGTATGCTTGATCACAGGAATGTTATTACCTGTATACAATTTTTATGCTTTGACTTTAGACCAAAATGACTCAACTTTAGTCTCATCTTTTTCAAAAAGCTTTCATTTTGTCGTGCATGGCCTTTCTCAGTAGTGGCTGACTATCAGTCACTCTGCCATAGAGGCCAGGTCTGTGAAGAGCTGAAACAGGTTCTCCTATTTCAGCCAGTGAGCTCTGTGACCCCTTCAGTGATGTAGCTGGACTCTTGGATACTTCTCTGACAATTGCCTGAACACTCAGTTTGACTTTTCTTTGTGGTGTTTGGATAGTGCCATATTTGTTATAATGGATTTTAAATAAAAACAGTTGTATCCTGTTTGTCCAGTTTGGGTGATTCTGTGCCCGCTGTAACCTCAGGTTTCTGTTCATGGCTGAGAAGAGTGGAACATGATATGGTCTTCCTGTAAACTCAAACCATTCTGTCCATTCTAGCCTGCCCTCTCTCATCAACATAGTGTTTCCACATGTAGAACCGCATCATTCTCACCAATCTGTGTCAATTCCTCAAACAGGCCTATCTTTGCAGAAGTATACAGTATATTGTTTAATATATACACAGCACTTTGCTTCCACAGCAGGTGAAGGACTTTAATAAAAAAAAAAAATACAACTGCTCATATTTCAGGTAAACGAGAAATATAACCGAGGCAAGCTCATGCTGAAGTGCTAGTACCCATTACCTTCATTTGTCAGAGAGAAAATTGGTTATAAAAGAGGTGGTGTGTTTTATCCTATTCTATTTTATAGTTTGATAAATCTGATGCTAGTTATATGCATAAACAGCACATCAAATGAACTACAGAGATGTTTACCATCCAGCTTGCAGAACACTTTATTTAAATTTCATGACCAGCACTATTTAAAATGGTAGAGGCAGAAGAACATTAATTAAAAAAAAAAAAAAAACCATTGTCCCTTCCCCCCCAAAAAAGAAAGTGATCACATAAATAAAATAGTCTGGGAGCAACAAAACAAAGAGCATATTCTAAAATAAATCATCATATATATGGTATATAGAATATAATATGATCTCTTTGAAGCCCCTTATCTTTAGGGACACTAAATATGTTGATACTGATACCAGTGATTGTGAGCAAGTGACTTTTAAAGTGTAAAAATAAATAAAACATTCGTGCTCCTGAATATATTCCTCTAGAGGTCAGTTTTGTGCAAAAAACTGAAATCATAAACCAAGTGCAGGTGATGAGCAGAAGGCAGTGGGAGTGGTGTTTTCAGGGTCTGTGTATGTGTTATAACACCAGCAAGTAAAGGAGCCACAGGAGTACACACAGGGTGCCGAAGCAGGTCTGCCAGTCCAGTTTGAGGCTATCAAAATCTGAGCAGCGATTACCTTTGACCTGCAGCACGGAGCTGGAGGAAACTGTGCCGCCTGAGCTTGAGGCGCGAACCACATACTGGCCTGAGTCTCTTTCTCCCACTCTCTCAATGAACAACACATGCTTGCCTTCTTTATGGGACAGTGACATGCGCTCGTCACTGCGCAGTTCCTGTCCGTTCTTGAACCTGAAGCACAGAGTGAATTGTCACGTCACACACTCACAGCACAGCAAAAAAAAAAAAAGAGATAGGTTAATGTGTGTGCTCGATTGGGGTGTTAAGCGTTGGTGTTAAAGCTAGAAAGTGTGCCCTCATCGACTTCACCTCAGCATCTCTGTCTTCCAGTTGCAATATTAAGGGATGTTCAGTTACTCTTTACAAAGTTGTGGTTTGAAGAGTCAAGCCATCTATACAGATATTATTCACTGCATAATCCCCCTTTATCTCCTTCAATCATTGCAATATATCTTACACTAGAAATTGTTCTGTACATCACAGACACACTGTCTGCACTTTCACTCTGCGGAAATCTTCTAGATGTTTCTAAAAATTATTTTCCGATTATTTGCTGTAAAACAAGATCGTGAGGACAGTGTTGTTTTTTTTTTTTTAAGCTATCCACTCAGTGCAATAACGTGCAGTCAGACAAGTCAAATGCACTATATGGCCAAAGGGATGTGAAAAGCTGACATTACATTACCCGTATGTAGTTCTTCCCCAAACTGTTGCCACAAAGTTGGAAACACACTGGAAGCACAATGGAACTTATGGGCCCAGACCCACATCAGAACTCCACATCAGAACCCATGGTTTTGGAATGGGATGCTCATGGACAGATGGTCAGGTATCCACTAACTTCTGGCCATATAGTGCATGAAATTAAAACACCTAATACAGAATTTGCATTGAGTTCCACCATACTGAAATTGACAGCTACAGTATTAGTGTGGATGGAAAAACGAAATTTTTAGAATTCACGTGCAAGTGTGCGCTAGTCCTAATGTCTTGTTGTCTTCTGCATTAGTGTGAGCATCTTAAATGTCCAAACATTCATTTATACTGAAACCATTTACCAGCAGTTGTCAAGGAAAAGGGTCACACTAACACTGCATTTGATTTCGTTTTTACTACTTAGAAATTTTTACATGTGCCTAAGATTTCTACACACTATTGTACTTTAATGATTAAATTAAGGCCCACCTCCATCCTCCTCTTTGCTGCAAGTGGCAGCAACCGGTCATGAGTAGAAGTTGACAAGGTTGAGTTAAAATGGTATTGGAAGGTAGTGTGGAAAACAAAATTGGGAAACAAAGCAAGAAAAGGTGTGATTTTAGAGTTCAATTTTTTTTTTTTTTTACAAAGTTAACAAAGTAAGGGAGAGTCACTATTAGAAATGAGAGAATATTAGTAACGGAGCTGAAAATGGAACGCAGCTTAATGTGCAGTGGTAATAAACATGTTTAGTTAGGTTACATTCTGTCAATATCAACAACTCTCATGCAATGTAAAATATCAACAAAATATATTGTAAAATATGTGACTGTATCAGCTCCTGCAGCCACAAGGGAACAGTGCCTGAAGAATCTGAAGCACCTAAAGACTTGACTAAAAATCTGAAGAAATTATTCAGTCATTTTCTTTAGCTTTAGTGTCGAAATAAGAAATAGAAAAGAGTTACAAATGAACCGATTTCCAATAAATTCTGGCAAGGCAGGATAATATCTAGGGGTTGAGTTTGTTATAAGCTACCCACCAAGTTAAAGCAGGTTCAGGGAATCCAGTGACTTCCACTTCCAAGGTCACCGGAGAGCCCTCCATTACTACGGTATTACACAAGTGCTTGGAGAAGTTAGGGCTTTGCCCAGCTGCTAGGTTCCCCATGGCCCTGGCACTGCTCGAGCGCTTTATTTCCTCACGGATGGCCGTGGGCCTGCACAGCTCTGGCTCCTTCTCTGAGGTTAATGGTTTAAGGGAAGCATGCGTGTTACCAGCCTGAGCATCAGAAGAGTGTCGGGCCGATGCAGGTTCATGCACACACTCCTGCATCTCGATCCGGCTTTCATGCATGGAGTAAACGGTTTGCTGGCACTCGGCAAGGCCTTTCGGCTTGCTGCTCTTTAAGATGCTGGAGATGGTGCTAGAGACCAACGGGGGGGTGGGAACATTAAGCGAGCTATGAACAAATGAGGAAGATTCTGCTTTGAATCGGCTAGTCGGGCCCGTCGTAGGAGACGGGAAGCTTTCCTCGGTCCGGAATTGGAGTGGATCGCCGTGTCTGGAGTGACACTGCTGGCCGTACTGGCTCCTGTGGAGGCTGTGGGAGCTCACGCAGAAGCCATCATCTAGGTCGTTCTCGGACTGGACCATGTTCGACTCGGGGGTTTCAGATAAAGGAGGGAGAGAGATGTCATCCGGTGAGGTGCACTCATACTCATCATTAGATAGCGACTCTTCACTCAGGTGGTCAGGATGGAAATCTCCATGTTGAGGTATACCAGAGTCTGGTGCACACCTGGAGAAAAGATCCTCTTCTACTGGAAGCAGCACTTCACTCTTTGAGGAACACAAACATGCTAGAAGTCAGTTCTAAATTAAATCAATAGTTCATATGAAACAGAACTGAAATATTTCCATTTTAGCCTAAAATGTAGTTAATCAGCCAAGACATGTTTGTTTAGTTCTTTACTTCATGGTGTTCATTCAAGAGGATAACTAAAAAATTCTTCTACCCGTCAGTCACAGTTAATATTACTGAATATTATAATATATAATATAATATATAGGCAGATAAGCAACACTATTCATGTACATAATCATATCCTGTCACTTCCGAGTAGACATGGAGTACACATTAAATCTATGATAAATTTAAGATGGAAAATACACTATATGGTCAAAGGTATGTGGACATCTGACCATCTCAACCACATGGCAGTCTTCCCCAAACTGTTGCCACAGTGTTGGAAGCCCATAATTGTCTAGAATGTTTATGTATGCTGTCGCATTTATAATTTCCCTTCACTGGAACCAAGAGGTCCAAACCTGTTCCAGCATGGCAATGCTCCTATACACAAAGCAAGCTTCATGAAGACATGGTCTGCCAAGGTTGGAGTGCAGGATCTTGAGTGTCCTGCATAGATGCCTGAACCTTAACCCCATTGAACACCTTTGGGATGAACTGGACCACCGACTGCACCCCAGACCTCCTCACCTGATCTAACTAATGCTCTTGAGGCTGAATGAACACAAATCCACACAGCCACGCCCCAAAATCTAGTGGAGAGCCTTCTCAGAAGAGTGGAGGTTATTAGAACAGTAAATGGGGGACCAACTTTGTAATGATTTGTTCAACGAGGAAATCTGGAGGTGATGTTCAGGTGGTCACATAATTTTGGCCATATAGTACATCATTTATGGGATAAAGGGTGAAAATAAATTCACAAACACCTTTATGTCTGCGTGTAGTGTGTGTGCAGCAGTGTGTGAGCCGCTAACACCCTGGAATTCCTCATGGTGGCCTCGGAGGCCTGCTGTCTCCGCCTTCTGAAATTCTGAGCAGTGGGATGCTGTGTGGCACTCCCCCTGAGCAAGTGGAGGAGTGTCCTGAGACGACCTTTTGTTCTGCTGGAGTGTGCTGATGCTACTGTCTCTCTCCACAGGAGAAGTGGACACGTTGACCGCAAGTGTGTGCGAGAAGGAGGTGTGTGTTTGCTCCTTCCTCTCCACTGTGGACTTGCTGGTGATGGTCTGCACAGTGCTCTTTGAATAAGCCTTCTGTGTGTTGCAGCTCGTCACTGAGAGCAGTGTGTCTTGGCTTTGTAATTTGCACATCTGTGGCATCATTCTTTCTGATTTCTTGTTGATCAGGTCGTCTTTGGTGCCACCCTGTCCCATTATCTCAGGAGTGTGGCCTGTCTCCTTCGCCTCTGGCTGTTTACAACACATGACACATGATTTAGACAACGAAAATATGCAATGGTAAAATGCCAAGTAATTTGCTGGTGTTAATGCTTACAGTTTCTGTGGTGTCATAAGTCTTGCTTTCTTCAGCAGATTGAGCGTTCAAAGACTTAGCCTGAGGAAATGGGCAAAATGAAACACATTTAGTACAGCATGTTTTCAATTAAAGTACCGCAAACAACCATTTGAAATAACAAATTGTTTAATATGTTTTTAATACTGGGGGGTGAGAGAAAACTGGTAAAAAATAAAAATAAAAACAAAAAAAAACCACCAGCATATATCAATAAGTATGAATAGGGAATTTGGAGACACTTCCATGTCATCGTGCCGGCTGAAACAGCTGGTCAGCTGCTAGACTGTAATTGTCATGGGTCAATTTAAGGAAGATCTTAAGGAAGGAAGTATCCATTTGTTTTGATTCGTGTAGCAGCCAAAAGTATCAAAATACAGCATAATGTTACCATTGGAACAACAATTTTATTCACCAGAGCTATTAGCTAACTAGTTTTTACACACAGGTTGTGTAGGTAAAGATTTCAGAAGGCATAACATCATTTTCAAACAACCGATAGAACAGATATGACTGATCCAAAGCCATGGAGATGACTGAACATCACGAACTCAAATCTTTAATATCAGTGAATGATGAATAACTTTAAATCATTCAATCGTCTGTACAGCTTGTCCTACGCCTGGAGACTATTCCAGGGGATACGGGGCACAAGGTGGGGGACACCGTGCCCCCTACCCCTCACCCCAAGTTTTGAGATATGTTAAATGTATATAAATACATCCAAATAAAAAAATTAGATTGGTGCATTTATAAACAGCTACTAACCTGTAATTTAGCTTCAAGGTCTACGAGTCCACTTAACAACTCCTTTATTGATTCCACCATTTCACTGTGCTTGTTAAAAGTTTTCTCCATGTACCTCGTCCCTTCCTCAGCACCTGCATGAAACACATCAGTCACTGTTAATCACTCAGGACATTCCTGCTCTAAAAGTGGCTTGTGAGTTTTACTTTAGGGGATCTACTTCACCCGTAGCCATATTTTGGATCTATGATCAACATGGGCGGCTGTGTCTCAGTCGGTAGAGCGGGTTGTCCACTAATCGTATGGTTGGGGATTCGATTTCCGGCCCACGTGACTCCACATGCCGAAGTGTCCTTGGGCAAGACACTGAACCCCTAGTTGCCCCCGATGGCAAGTTAGTGCCTTGCATGGCAGCTCTGCTACCATTGGTGTGAGAGTGTGTGTGAATGGGTGAATGAGACACAGTGTAAAACACTTTGGATAAAAAAGTGCTCTATAAGTGCAGACCATTTACCATTATCCTTTATGGCGTAAAACGAACCGATCAAATTAGCAGGTAATAGTTAGTCAAATAATTCATGGACTAATGTGCCAACCATGAAATATACACATGCACTTTGTTATTAAACGTGTCCCCTTTTATGCTAAATATACTCGATCAGTCAAAACATGCTTGGTGTTTGCTTCTTTATGAAACAAAAATGTCTTCACTACGTGTAAATGGTGTTTACAATGCTAACGTAACTAACAAGTAAGTCTAGCTTATAGCTAAACAATTACCATTACTACAATGCAAACTGTGTGAGTAAATTTCTCCTAAACAGGCTTTGTGGATGTGTTCAGTGATTCATTACGTACACTTGTAACCACTCGTGTGTGGTTTCTGACACTATATGACACACTGGTATCTATAAAACTGGACAAAACAACATCTGAGAACTAAAGCAATAGGTGTAGGTCCATATCACTTTCTCCCTCAGAACATACTATAATTTGAAGTCAGTCATCACCAACACCAGACTCCGATAGGAGGCATGGCTCAAAGTTTGTCCATTTGATGTGGACTCTTTTTAAAACTGTCCATGTACACATGGTGTTATTGAGCCCAACAATGTCTCTTGAGGTGAATGTACTGTATCATTTAGATATGTACTTAGCACAATGCTAAACTGGCACATTTAAGCTTCAATTACTTGTTACCTAAAGTTTAATAATTGATCTGCAGTGTGTGTTAATGCAGATTAAGATATTTGTGCATTTGGATGCATTGGCTCTCATTCATTAATAAGAATTTCAGTAGTGACATATGAATCTATAACTAAATTTTTTTGTGCGTAATCCATCTCACCATGCAGACGCACTGCCAGCTCTGTGATCTGCCTGATTCTCTCCTCCTGCTGTGGGATTGTGGGAAGGACAAACTTCTCAAATTGCTTGTGCAGAGATCTGATGGCTTCCTTTGTTTTGCACTCGGGTGAGTATTTGCCCACTCTCACGATAGTGGAGCTCGCTTCCTCACACCAAAACTCATACTGCAGACCAAACCCAAGAGCACACATGATCAACAACAACAACAACAAAAAAAGATTCTTACATAGTTTCCTTTCTTGCGAAATATCAATGTAAAATATCACAGCATTATGCGATGGAACGTGCACGTTACAATTTATATTAGCGTCACAAATACCACCATCTCCAGATGTTTTATGCTGACGAGTTGGAGAAGATCATATATTTCTGAAGTACAAGTATATATATATATGTTTTAGGAATATAATCAGCGACGAGGTGGTGTCATGTATCCTGACATGAAGTGTAGCTACTTTTACTAAAATAAAAATCAATATTAAAAAAAGACCTTCTAGAGGTGACAGTCATAGCTTTACCTCTTTAAAATCAATTTAAAACATCCTATGAATGAGCTGTTACTACAGAAACATTAAGCACTGCTGTCAGAGCTGCTGTTATGGAAACTTTTCCAACACCTTCTAATCAATTTAGATCCAACCAGATTAATAGGTGTGAAAGCACCAGGAATCTGGTTCAAATACGCACACATTTAATACCTGCCCTTCAGTCATGCAATCTTTGTTCCTGAGATGACTTTCAAGCTGTACTAAAATCACAATGTAGGCGCAAAATTAATCTATTTGCAATAACGTCATCCAGGTTTGTGTGTGTGTGTGTGTGTGTGTGTGTGTGGGGAAACACCTAAATTGTATAAACATTAAGACATACAATGCTGTGAAAAAGTATTTCCTGATCTTATTTTATTTCCTCTCATACTAAATTGTTTCAGAAATAAAAACAAAGGCAACCTGAGTAAACATAAAATATAGTATTTAAATGATAGTTATTTATGGAAGTAAAAAGGTTATCCAATACCAACTGGGCTTGTGTGAAAATGTATTTGCCCCCATAGTTACTAATTCCCCAAATCTATGAAACTGCATTCATAATGGGGTTCAGCTGGACGAGACACAACCAGGTCTGATTACTGCAAACACTGTTCAATCAAATCAACACTTACATAGAACTTTATCAACAGTACGAAGTTGGTTAAAAGATCTTACTCAGTAACATTTACATTTATTCATTTAGCAGACGCTTTTATCCAAAGCGACTTACTAATGAGTGCACACTCACACACCAATGGGAGCAGAGCTGCATGCAAGGTGCTAGCTTACCATCGGGGGCAACTTAGGGTTCAGTGTCTTGCCCAAGGACACTTCGGCATGGGATCATCCTGGCCGGGATTCGAACCACCAACCCCACGATTAGTGGATTAGTGGACAACCCGCTCTACCGACTGAGACACAGCGGCCCTATACTATGACATACTATGACAAAGTTGAAAGAAATTCCATAAATGATGAGGAATAACGTGATTGACATACAGCAGTCTGGGAAGGGTTACAAAGATATTTCAAAGGCTCTGGGACTCCAAAGGACCACAGTGAGAGCCGTTATCTCCAAATGGAAAAACTCAGCACAGTAGTGAACCTTCCCAGAAGTGGCTGACCTTCCAGAATTCCTCCAAGAGCACATCCAGGAAGTCACAAACGAGCCAAGGACAACATCAAAGGACCCAGTAAATCCTAGCTCAAGAAGTAAATGATCTCAACTCATCAGAAGTTTATGGTTGCAGTCATTGCACAGAAAAATGGCACAACCAGATTTTAAGTTTAAGTGGGAAATTTGTTTTTTCACATTGGTGATAGGTGTTCGATAACATGTTTTTGCTTCAATCAAATTATAAATAAATAAATAAATAAAAACTGTATCGTGTGTTCATTCGGGTTGCCTTTATGTTGTATTTCGTCTGAAGATCTGAAACTATTTAATATTAAATGTACACAAAAACAGAACAAAACACAAATAATAATTTTTCACAGCGCTGTATTATAAACTCTGCAAACAGACTGGAAACTAATAAGTGTGAAAAGGCCCTAACATGCAGCTTGTCTAGTTTTGCTTGGACGTAGCTTTTAAACTGTTTTTGTTGCTCAAAATATGGGCGGCTGTGGCTCAGTCGGTAGAGCGGGTTGTCCACTAATCCACCAATCGTGGGGTTGGTGGTTCAAATCCCGGCCCGGGTGAGCCCATGCCGAAGTGTCCTTGGGGAAGACACTGAACCCTAAGTTGCCCCCAACGGCAAGCTAGCACCTTGCATGCAGCTCTGCTACCATTGGTGTGTGAGTGTGCTCTGATTTGTAAGTCGCTTTGGATAAAAGCGTCTGCTAAATGAATAAATGTAAATGTAAAATAGACTGGCAGCAACAACAATCCCTTTTTTTAGTTTTGTTAATGTGGTTGTGTTTGTTTTCTTTCCCCCAAACCAATTCCTGAGTGCTCATTATTATATAAGGGAGAGCTGTTTTGTCAGGATGATTTGGCAGTAGATCTGTTTGCCCCAAAGGATGCAAGTTGGTTGGAATCGGTTTACACATAATTACCACAGACATCTTCAGAGTGGTCTGTGGATAATGATTAGACATTATATGGTGTTGAAAGCAGAGTTGCAAAATGTTCAGGGGTTTTTCCACACCTCTTCCATGGCTTGCTGTAGCTTCATGCTGAGTTCCAAGTTCTGCTTGTAGTCCTCAACTGTCCTGTCAAAGTCTCCCACCTGTCTCTGTAGCTCATTGATGGAATCCTCCAGCTCTCTGGGACTGCTGCCAATTAGATGCTTCTCACTGCTGCTCGATACCGTAAAGGCCTGCAGCTTCATCTTCAAAATCTGACGGACACACAAAAAAATAATAAACCTGCATGTATCTGATCAACCAAGACGAGGTCAATGTGTGAAGTTTGCTTCTTTAGTTTTATTCACTGGATCTATGAAGCTAATCTAGATAAATAGCTAATCTATTAATAAAAAGTAATAGAAGTGCATCGCTACTAATTTAGCTTCAAATAGCTTTGTCGAAGTGTTCAGTGTTTTAAACAGACATATATAGTGCGTATATAGTTTCTGATATTGTGCAACACAGTTATCTATAAAAAAAACAGACCAAAAAGGCATTGAAATGCTCCATCTGGAAAACATTTTTTTCCTCAAGCATGAGACTCATAGGAGGATAGGAGGATTGGAGGTGTGGCCGAGTTTGAATACAGAACTGACCACTAGAAGAACGAGAAAATCCAAAATAATTAATTGAATATTTAAATTTTAATACCGACTTATATCTGCTATTTTACGACACAAACGGTGTTCCCAAGCAAAATGATGTCTTGTGAGGCAATGATTTAGGCTTTCAGTTGCGCAGGGCTAAAATGATAGCTATAGACTTTTCTTACTTGTGAGCTACATTAGCAAACTTCTGACACCAGTCACGTCTTCCTTGGTCAACTAAAGTTGGTGTAAGAGTGGAAATTATTTGTCGTTTTTGACCAAACTATTCCTTTAATCAATCGATAATTTCTAATATGGCATTCAAATGCTTATAAAAATGTGCCCTCTGTCCTCACCTGCAGCTTTTCTAAGTATATGTCAATTTGTTGGATCTGATTTTTTACAGCCTTCATGTTTCTCAGCTTCTCATTTTTCTTCATGTAGTTGAATTTCAAATTGTTGAATTTCTTCTTGATGTCTTTAAAGGACTCTCTGAGCTGTAACAAAACAAGGAAAAGAGGCAAACAAATAATATAAAATCTTGGCATGAATGAAAAAGGCATTTGGCTGTGGCATGAAAATATCTGCACAATGAAATCTCAAAGATAACATCTCCACCGAAGCCAACATGATTAGGGTTATGTGTATGCGCGCGTGTGTGTACACGGGGTTGCAGGGGGAGAAACTCGTCCCACTGGCAGAACAGAAGGTCAGAAAGGAGGTGGGGGGTTGTGTTCTGTCAGAGGAGATTATTTCAGTGCTTGGGCTGGGGTAATCTATGGTGCAGAGCCATTTTCGTTCACCCCATCAGATGTTAGCAATGGTCTCGAGTCTCATGTGTCATCCAAGGACAGCTGCAGCCCAGAAGAGAAGCCTTCACGGAGCTTCCCAACTTCGAGGAGGAGTCTCGCATTTATAATCCTCAGAGGGAGGGACAGAGCGCGGTCTGATGGACACCACATTTCATATAATTCCCTTAATACCGCTACGCAGTCACTAAACAAGAGGCAATCATTCATAATCCATGCGCGAGTCATTTTACATGCTCATACTGCTGATCAGGACTATCGAGAGTGTTCACATCATCATCAGAAGAGGTTTTAGCTTCCTGTAGCGCTTCTTGTTGACCATATATTGCAAAGTGTAAAGTCTTTTGTCTGTATTTGTTATATTTCATAATAATATATAACAAGTCATCAAAGCTACTTATTTGATGTCTCGTGCTGTGAAGTGTCAATTGTAGCACCAGGATTCTGGGGGAAATATATTTCAGTTTCTAACGTTACATCTGTATGTGATGGGCCTCGCTGGACTTGATTAACTTGACAGTAAAAGGAGAGAGACAGAGAGAGAGAGAGAGAGAGAGAGAGAGAGAGAAGATGGAGGCTGCTGTAAATTCTGAAGTGGTCTTGGTTATTCTCTACTTCCTCTGAAGGCCACATCCTCCACATTGAGAGCTCTGAATGGTCCATTACTGTAGGGATTGGAAGCAGTAACAGACATCCGGTTCCCACTTCTATACTGTCCTACGTTGCACAATTGCCGTTATTAAGGTTAACACTAAATAAGGAATAAAATACTTGGAGGTGTGAAGTTACCACCTTGAAGTTGATTATTTTCCTATAAAAGCATTTGCTTTAATTAACGAACGACAATTTATCCACTCATATTTAATGGTGTGGACAGTCCGTACAAGAAGTTCCTGTTATTACTTATTATACAGCTATAAACAGCCATTCCCTCACCAGCAAATTAAGCTTGTCATAAACCATAACCAAATAGCCACACATTCCTCTGTGCTCACAGACTTTCCTGGAGGTGGAACATTTAGACTTACAGCTTTACCTCAGAGTTATAAAGTGGTGACACTGGAGACTCCTTCCATTAATGTTACATATACTGCTCCTTACAGAAAGCTTCACCGGATCAATGATCATACAAGTTTATTATTAGTCATAGATTATGTGGAGAGCCAATCATACAAGTCCCTGTGTAAGATGTTACTACAGAAATGATAATGTAAACCTATGACGTGCCTTATAGTTAGGACGACTGTCAAAGCGGCTGTTATAGAAAATTATTCAACACCTTCTGTTCAATCAAAAGTAAAAACAGTGCTGTGGTATAATGAGGTTTTACCTGCAAGCAAATTAATATTGAACAGATGGACAAAGGAGTAAAAAGAAAAGCCACACACAGCCATCAATTTCATCCTTTTAGGTCACAATAATCAGAAGTCTATTATTGTCTTAAAGAATGACAGGCAGGAGGGAATTGTCAAAGACATCGGCAAAAGAAAGTCGGAGAGACGAAAAGAGAAACTGAGTCAGAGTGACAGAATGAGAGTGGAAATAAAAGGAAGTAGAGGGAGAAAAATATGAGGCTGGAAGAGTAAAAGTGAGAGAGAAAAGAAACATCAACAGAGTGAAATAAGAACAAGGGAGAAACCGATAGAACAAAAGAGACGCACGGGAGAGGGAGAGAGTGAGCATGATGCAGGGAAGAGGGAGAAATAAATGATTCTAATAATAAAAAAGCATGGGAGAAATGAAGTCAAAGAGAGAGAGAGAGCGGGAGAGAGAAAGAGAGAGGGCGAGAGAAAGAGAGAGAGAGAGAAAGAGAGTGAGAGAAAGAGAGAGCGAGAGAGCGAGAGAGAAAGAGCAAGAGAAAGAGAGAGAGATGGGCGACTGCTGAATGTAAACAACAGTGTCATGTTCCGTAAAGTCTTTCTTCACTTTATAAAAACAGATGATGCTCTGCCCGCCACACACTCACACACACACCTTGCTGTGATGAACAAATGGCCGAGGCTATAAATCAGAGTTCAGATTACTGGGGTCTCAGAACTGTCTAGAACTGTCCAGAAGAAACAGAAGGGGTTCTTAATGATAATTGTGTACAGGGCGGCTGTGTCTCAGTTGGTAGAGCGGGTTGTCCACTAATCCACTAATCGTAGGGTTGGTGGTTCGAATCCCGGCCCGGGTGATCCCATGCCG
>JAFFST010009901.1:6437-17240 GCA_022414735.1 Noturus placidus
GGAGGTGTGAGGCGAATGTGCTAACCACTAAGCCACCGTGCGCCCCTATTATTATTATTATTATTATTATTATTATTATTATTATTATTAGCCCTTCACATTACTTCCACATTTACTACCATCATAAATAAACATTGAGTGTATCAATGCTAAAAAAAATAAAATAAAAAGTGAATCTGGGAGCTGCTTTTCCAAAATGAAGAAGCCTGCTGATGGACAAAGAAATAGTTACAATTCTCTGTCCAGCTAATGTGATCATTAATATTCTAAACAGCTACAACCTGTTCGGATCATCAACAAATTAGAAAGTTGTTTGGAGTGTCAGTATTTTGCATTTGTACTGCGAAATGCATCAACAAGCCAAGTAGAACAAGATGACTGCTAACTATACTATCTACCAAACTAAAGTAGATAAACTCCACTGTATCCTATATATCCTGGGTGGGAGGTGGGGCTTTGTGTGCAAGGGAGTTGATGGGAAGTTGGTGTAAACGAATAAAATCATTCCAATGTTTTTATAGTCCACTGTGATGAGGAGAAGGAGGAGGGAGGGGCCAGGCGGTGAGGATGCATGCCTGGCGCTGAGTGCACTAATCAGTGGGAGAGAGCTATAAAGGATTGGCTGGAAGTGCCCGTGGGAAAGAGACACACGTGCGCTTTGTGCTTTGTTTGTGTGTTCTATATTATGTTTGAGTTTGGTTTATTTAAAAACTTTGTTTATGTTCAGCCGGTCCCTTCCTACTCCTTGACCTTCTTTGAAGATTGTGACATTCACTTTGCAAGCACTAGAGCCCAAATTCTACCAAATGCACCTTTAATTACAAATTCCAGTCATTGATGTCCTGTTAAATGGAATTCACATTCATCAGTGACTGGTTGCGATTTTAAATAGGATATTAAATTCCACTACCTATTAGCAAGTCTGTGGAGTTATTTTTATGAAGCCATAACCTTAATAATGTGAATTCTCATCATAGGCTTAGACCTATTACCCAATCACACAGGAACAAACTCATTCAAACTGAGCATGCTATTATCATTACTGAACATGGTATTTTTCATGAGTTTCAAAAGTGCAAAATAATCTTCATTAAGCCACAGCAAATATGATGAATAATGGCAAAAATTTAGTTGTATTTGTACTTATTTTTTTCCTTGACAAAGGAATTAAGACTTAGCCCATGTGTGTACACCAGCTGGCCCTGGGAGCCGTCATAATAATTACACTGACAGTGTTATAGTACAGAAATTTGGATTTCATTTCATTTTTTTTTTTTTTTAAAAGCCAGATGATATTAAGAGCTAGAGTAGGTCATGTTTGTTGCAAACACTCTCAAGGTACTTTGATCCAAACCGCACTTATGCGTTTAGTGCATTATGAATTTGTTTAATGTAACTTAACCTTTAGTTGATTTCACCCAATGAACCTTGTCATTCAAGAGCTCTCAAATGTACCAGAACTGCCTTGGTAATCAAACATGCAAGTCTGCGTTCTTTACTGCAGATGTCTTCTGAGCGATCGAGGCCAAGTCAAGCATTAAAGTCTATTACTGTAATCCACAGCTATTTGTTCTAGTTCACTGTGTGCTGTTTGTCTCTTCTGATATTTGCTTATAATTATAGATGATTTGTACATGGTTGCACTGAAAAAACATGCACCAAATGACTTTCAGGTGGAGCAACTAGCGAGTAACTCCTATTGTATTTCATTCCATTATGTGACATTTGAATACCTTGAGAAGTGCATATGTCTAGACATAGTAATAACAACTGTGGATGTGTTTATTATATTATTCAAAGACTTCACAGTGCCATTAGATCAGATTCCTGTTTCTTTTTCTACATTTAGTATAGAGTTTAACAACTCAGAAAACACACTACATTAGATGTACACTGTAAGGCATTGTTGAAAAACCAAATTCTATCACTTAAAGATGTGATTAACTCCTAACTAATGCAGCAAGAAGGCTAAGCCATTATGATGTTTAATGAGCAATAACTGAGGTGATTTATGATATGTCGAGTTAAAGACAGAAGTGTTATTTTGCAAGTAATGTATTAAAAAAATGTCCCCAAATATATAGAGTCTCAGTGTGTGTGTGTGTGTGTGTGTGTGTTTGTGTGTGTGTGTGTGTGTGTGTGTGTGTGTGTGTGTGTAAATGTATTACCTTTTAAGTTTGTTGTCTTTTACTTAAAGGTGATGATTGGTGTGTCTAAATCAGCTCACTGGGTCGTGAATTAGTATATGGCGTACATGACATCAGGCTCTGGTTAAGACCCTGGCTCACTACACATTGGGACATTGATGGCTCAATTTCCGGTGACAGGGCTTCATACTCGTGCTGTAAAGTGTCACCACTGGCATTTATCAACAACAGGCAGGACTGATATCTTTCTGAGATTATTTTTTTATGCTGCTTAAAGTACATTATGAAAAATACTTGTTCCATTACATATCCTTGCAACGCCATGCAGGGTGCTAGCTTGCCATCGGGGGCAATTTGGGGTTCAGTGTCTTGTCCAAGGACACTTCGGCCTGTGGAGTCAAGTGGGATGGGAATCAAACCGCCAACCCTACGATTAGTGGACAACCCGCTCTACCACCTGAGCCACAGCCGCCCCTAAGATTTAGAACAAGATTTAGAAAAGAAACATATTTTCAGAACTGGAAATGTTTACATATAAAGAGCCTTGCCTGTTCTTTCTTTTGTTAGAATTGAATTGATTACATTTATACTTTGTACCTAGTCATTTTTGTGTGTAAGAGATAAACTGTGTGGTGCATCAGTTAATAAAATTAAGTTTAGTAGTTTTTAAATCAGCGTTGGTATCAGAAAAGAAACAGTGGTATCATGCCATCTCTGCTTTTACTGTTAGCTCTTGTTGCACTGGTCAGAAGGTACTGATTAATTTTACATGAATGTGCACCTTCTTTGCAACATGTTGTCATTTCTATAATAACAAATATCTTACATTCAGAATGTATTAGGAGTCTCCAGTGTTAAGGTAAAGTTGTACATTTTTCTGACAGACAAGTCTTCAAGATAGAGAGCTTTTGGTAAAAAAATTAAACAATGCATCTTGTTAACTTCGCAAGAGAGTAAAGAATAGAGTCTGGTGAAGGAATAACTGCTTATATCTGATATAATGTAAGTGATAAAAGGAACTAAGTTCCATAACTATAAATATGTTGCTCTAAAAAAAATCATTAGGTAAATTGCTGTGGAATAAGAGGAATACAACACGTGCTGTTATTGTAAAATAATCAACTTTGTTGATTAAATCAAATATAAAAGCATGCATCAGTCTGTTTTACTTCTGACTTGATTTATAATGTCATTGACAATATGACATCTTCAGATTGTGCTTTATGGCCATTTATAGTGCTCCGAAATACTAGCATTTGCTGTACTAGCCCACCATGCTGTAGTAGTTCAGCAATTTGTTTTAAATTGGGCCTCTCTTGCTCTTTCTATTGCTCTTTTTTTTCCAGTCAGTTGGAAGTTGTTTTCTATTCTGGACCAGCTTTAGTTTAGCTGTATTGTTCAGAAATACATACCGTCTTTGGTTAGCTATCAACAAACATAATGGGGGCCTCTTTAGTGTCATTGCACGCTACATTGTACATCTTTTAGCCTCAAAAATTTGTGTATTCTCCATCATTATATAATATCTTTCCACTTGGGATATACTGTATCTCATACTATAGGTAGTTATTTGTCTGATGTCTAACACAATACTATACTACTGTTTACCAGCTAACTAATAGCTTATTAGCAAGTTTTATTGGCTAGCTGTATAAACTAGCTGCACTAAATGCTGAAGGTGCACTATGTTGTTTTTTTTTTTAATTTTTTTTATTTTAAATGACCACAGATTGATTTTTTTTGGCAAACAAAAACATGTCTGTTTGCTAAGAGACAAGTAATTCACTTACGTTAGGAAACGTCAGGTATTTAGTTTGACCTTTCATAACCACCAAAATCTGGCCAGAATAAAGGAGCTCAAAGGGCAGCTGCTGTCTGACTGGGACATATATTATGTCAGGAGCGTGTACATAAATGGTGCCCAGAAATACTGTCCTGACTAAATGGCTGGCCAATGGCAATGAAGGAACTGTTAGCAGGGCTTACTGTATATCACATTTATTTAACAGCTATTCGGTAGGATTGGATTTCACCTCACTTTGGATAAAAGCATCTGCCAGAAGACTAAATGTAATGTAATGCAATACATGCCTTTTATTTTTTAAGAATATTTTGTAATATTTTTTTTCTTTTTTCAAGGACAATGGATATTAATCATGTTAACACAACAATCACTGCATTGTAGTTTTTACTTAGTCAATTTAAACTTATCGGAATCATCAGGTATATATAAGGAGTTTACTCTATTTAGACCATGGTCAGTGTAAATATGCAATTCTGATGGGTTGGAAGGTGCGCATAAAATCGTTAGTTCTGGTCAGTTTAATCACTGTTCTAAATGAATGTGTTGCTTATGAACAACTTTAACCATATTAACATACAGTTAAACTCACCGCTTCATTATTAGTAGACATGCGGCACAGACTCAGGTCATTCTCACACACACAATCTCTCTCTATCACACACTCTAATAACTAAGTCATTAAAATAAATAATTTTATCACACTTCTTTATCTCTATGTATAATTTAGAGTGGGAAGATTTCGAGATCTATGATCTATGCTCGTGCAACCAGCCTATTTTCTTTCTCTATCTTGAAATTAATTAGACAAAAAAAAGGCAGCTTGTCATGTTACTGAGAAAAAAAAGAACATCCAAATTCCTCTGTCATGTTACATGACAAATGCTGTCATGTTACATAGTGCTGACATCCAAGACTTATTCCATACATACACCTAGTAGAATACATAAACATAATATCTTAGGCTTAAATTATGTGGCCTGCCATATCACATCAAGTCCCCGTGAGTTAACTATAGCAATGATAACGTATTACAATGGGAGCATTAATATAAACCTGTGCTTTGAATTACAGACAGATCTGATTACAGTCAGAGCTGCTGTTAACAAAAATTAATCACGTTCCAATTCAAGAAGTCAACAGTTCTGTAATATTAGGTGCATATTTAGTAGAATATATGGACAGTTTTTGGAACTGTAACTCTCTTGTCCCACTACAGTTCTCTCAGCATAAATAAATAAATAAATAATTAAAGCTGAACGCTGCACTTTATCCTCATTGTTTCATTTCAAAATGCAGCACAGAGCTGAAACAACAAAATTACCAGATAATTACCGTGGACCTTTTTTTTTTTTTAAACACACCGTGTTAAAAGCTTTGTGCTCACATAAAGGTTTGAAATGGCTACAAGCAGCAGATGCATTTCTACCCTATTGAATGTAACATGATGCATTCTCATCCAGATGCTCTGACCTGTTACATCCTGCAGCTTCTGCCCTTTAGTGCAACGTGGAGTAGATTAGCTAGCACCTCGTCTGTGACTGCTGTTGTCTGGCTAAGTGAAGTGGGCAGCGCTAATGTGTGTGGGGGTAGGACATCTTTTTTTCTCCGTCTTTGTCCTGGCATCACGACTTTCTTTTCCACCATCTGCTTCAAAGCAAAATGCATGCTTATTCCTTTCTCACATTACCTGCGCTGTCTCAGACAGTGGTAATGTGATTAAGCAACACTATGTGGCTGTGGGTGATAACAAGCTTTTATTAGATTTCTGTTTAAAAAGTGTGTCTTTAATATATTAATAGCTTTGCCAATCAAATGTTTGATTTATTATTTTATATTATTAGTCACGTCCATAAGTATCTGGGCAATGACACCATTTTCATTATATTGCCTCTGTACTGTACAACACCATGATGGATTTGAAATAAAGCAATCCAGATGGGATTGATGTGTATACTTTCAGCTTTAATTCCAGGGGTTTAACAAAAATATTGTATTAACTGTTTAGGAATTGCAGCCATTCTTTAGAGTCCCTGAATTTTCACAGGTTCAAAAAATTAATTTGTCAATTGGCTGTTAAGCAGTTTTATGGCCAGGTATGGCCTGTTTCCTTATTATTTCATTCCAAATGAAGGAGATAAAAGGTCTGGAATTGATTCCAAGCATTGAATTTACATTTGGTAGCTGTTCATGGGAATATGCGGTCCAAAAGGTTGTTGAAGCAAGTGAAGGGGGACATCATTATGCTGAAAAAACAAAAGAGACCTATCAGAGAGATAGCAGAAACTTTAGCAGTGGCCAAATCAACAATTTGGTACATTCTTAAAAAGAAGGAATGCACTGGTGAGCTCAGCAACACCAAAAGGCCTGGAAGAGCATGGAAGACAACTAAAGTGGATGATTCAGAATTCTTTCCATGCTGAATAAAAACCCCTTCACTAGCCAAGTGAAGAACACTCTGTAAGAGGTAGGTGTATCATTGTCAAAGTCTACAATGAAGAGAGGCTTGATTTTAGTGTATGAATTATAAGTGCATAATTTTAACGGCGTTGACATGTCACTGCAAATTAGAACTCCCATTTCAACACAGACACCTTCTCCTGAGAACTAATCACACACACAAACCTGTTCTCAATCACACCACAATATATGAGACTGCTCATTCACAATGTTTTTTTTAAGTAAATACTCAGTTGAATTGAGCTGTCTATACCAAAGTTTGATATCGTGTTTGTTTTCCTGGTTTAGAATATGCTCTCATGTATTACCTCGTTTCTGTGCCTAGGTTTGTTTTGAAAGTTTGCTGATCACCTGACCTCTGCCTGTTTAAAGTTGAGGATTTTTGCTTTACCCTTTGGACTTGTTGTTTTTGTATTAAACAACCTAACCTGCACTTGCTTCTGTCCAAGCCTCCTTTACGTGACTGGTGTATTATTTTGTAATTGTTAATAAAATGCTAGAATGGTTTTATACTATTGTTGCAATTTAGAGAGCCATTCACGTTATATATTTACTCTAGGTCGTTAACGACCTGAATGTGTAATAATGGTTGGCAAAACATGCATGCATTAAAAGGTTAATGTTGTTGAACATCCTAAAAACAAGTTATAATTTTTTGATATAGCAGCTAGAAACAATTGCTCTCTTTCCAGTCTTTTATTATGTCTCTTTCTTGAAGCATCTTGTCACATTATCAAATAACATCAGTGCCTGAAGACTTTCCCGTATCTGAAAATGTACAGGTACAGCTTTACCTCTGTTTTACTGTTACAAAGCACCGACACTCGGGACTCCTTCCCTAAAATGTTACATACTGTACGTTTCTTCTCACAGAATACTTTGTGTTCAAACCCAGTTTGAACACTTTCAAAATAATTACACAAATATTTAATGAATGGAACTTTTTTTCTTTCATTCCACTGTTTTTGTTTTGTTTTGTTCTTTTTTTTATCAATTGTAAAAACTACACCGCCATGTTACCTGTAAAAAAAAAAAAAAAGCTGCTATTTCTGAGTTAAAAACCATTCTCCTGCAACACCTGCACATTGTACAGGATGTCAACAAGAAAAGTGCACTAGACAATGATATCCACTATTCTTAGCCATCCAGTGAGTGCCTGTGGTGCTTTAATTGATTAACATATATGCTGAATCCCTACTGTATTATCTTACTTTCATGGATTTGGCTGTCCCTTCAGTTCTATTGTACAGTAAGTGTTCAATTATGAGTGAATCCTCAGTCTTATCTCGAGCCCACCATTTGTCCAGTGATAGATACATGTCTCCATGATAAAGCCTTTGCACATTCCATCGGGATTGAAAGAGAGATTAGAAAGAAGACATGTCCTTAGGATAAGGGCAACTATTTCCCTGTTGTACTTAAAGTTGGGAAAATATCACCCCCCAAAATATTAGAAGATACAGTGAGAGAGAGAGGAAGGATCATAGACAGTAAAGCATAGCTTTTGTGTGATGTGCTTGAATACGAGTCACCTTTTTTTTTTTTTTTCAGAGCATGACTTGAATTGCTTCATGACCTTATCTGTGAAAGTTCTGAGTTATGTATGTACATGGATGATTGTAACTTGCAATACAGGATGCAGCCTTGACAGAATAAATGATGCCAAATATTGACTATGTGCTGTATATGAGCACTGTATAAAAAGGTTGCAGCTCGCTTTACTTTGCATCACAAAATAAATCCGCACAAAAAGGAAGCGAATGCAGCTCTCAAAATGTCACACAGGCAACATCAGCCTGAGTAATACACGTGTCTCTCTCTCTCTCTCTCTCTCTCTCTCTCTCTCTCTCTCTCTCTCTCTCTCTGCTTAAAATAGTCTAGTTAGCTCATAATTTAGAAGTATTATTTTGTTATTTATTATTTTGTCTTCTGGGAAACATGTGCATATCTTATGTAGCGTCTGAAAGGCAGTACTAAATGAGAAAAAAAGTAAAAAAAAATAAATAAATAAAAATTTGCATCAATCATCTTGTTCAACAGTTTACGCCTCCCTGGCTCTCAATGTATCGTCTTGCCTAACTATTTTTTGCCCATCACAAAACATTAAAACAGCCATTGATCATCCAGGTAACAACACACAGTATTAAGAATCAAGAGTATGTAAACTTTTGACCTGGTTCATTTGTGTAAATTCAGTTATTATTGTGTCTTGTGGACTATATGTAAACATCTGTTAGTCAAAATAGTTTATTCAGGGCAGGACTAAATAAAAAAAAAAATAATAAATAAATGCAATTTTTATGATACTTGGTATTTTAAAAAATATATATATTAATTTAGCAGGTTCTGAAAGGTGTATGTAAACTTATGGCTGCAACTGTACTTGCTTAGTTGATGGCATGTTTGTGGTTTATGATGTAGTTATATCTTGTCTAGTATCACAGCACTATTGAATCCACGATGCTGACTGGTCAGAAGGTGTTGATTAATTTTCTATAACAGCAGCTCTGACACTAATAGCTGCTAGATATATCAAATTATTTATAGCAATGAGCTCATTCTAGTATGTTATAATTTTTATAGAGACTTGTATGGGAGGTTCTCCACATATTTTTTTTTTTTTAAAGGAGGAGGAGTCTCCAGTGTCATTCAGAGGTAAATCTGTTACTTTAAGTTTTGTGATATGGGAAAGTCTTCAGGACAAGAGGTCTTTTTGTTTAGAACTTTCTTTGTAACGTGACAACGTTTTTTTTTTCATTAATGTCAAGCGAAAGTGGGGAAAACAAATGAGAGAGAATAGGGACCTAAATTTTCCACAATGTAGTGGGTAAAATGTATTAAAAAATGCCTCAGTTCATGGTATTGAAGATGCTTACCAAATTTTGTGTCAATGTCAAAGTCGTTCTGAGATATAACCTCACTTCCTGTTTGGTGGATTCTCTTTCGGATTTATTAGCTTGTTACAGGCAAACCATTTGCAGAATTCAAAACTGTTTTGATAACTTTTGTGAGGCTTACTCTGAAAATGATGTCTAACCAATTTGGTGATGATTGGACATTTTATAAGAGCAGTGAAAAACACAATTCAAGATGATGGACAATCTACTTAAGTTCCCTCAACCCAGGAAATCCAGGGATACATGGATTTTTAATTTTGATTATGACCATAAACATACTTCCAAATAAGACACAAATTTTACCCAATGGTTGCGAATTTTCAACACTTGACCCAAATTTGTTCCTTATACCCTCCCCAACTAGTGTGCCCAATTTTAATACCTTTGTAACAGACTGTTCTATGGGCTGCCATAGACATCCTAACCAGAAGAAGAAAAGGTAGCAGCTTTGGTGCATGGCCCCATAATTAGTAGATTTCTGTTATAACCTTGAAACCTTATTTAAGTTCTAAATTGATTAAGAAATAAGGACTGAACTGATGAAACCACTCAGCTTTTAAAAAAATTTCAGGTTTCTAACACAAGCTCAGTCCATTGAGTTTATTACACCTTGACATTCATAAGACCTTTTGTCAATGAAGTAGGCAGGTATGAACTGTGCTTCTATTAAGAGCACAGAGCCATTTCTCCTGAGTCCATCCTAGATAAGCGCATGCATAGCTAACAATACTTAAAATTAATTTGCGTAACCTTATGCATTGGCTAGCTCACAGTTTCCCTTTTTTCCTGACCCATGATATGAAAATCCTGTCTCAATAAAATATAGAGCCTGTGACACATGAATAAGACTCCCTAGAGCTTTATCTCCTCTGCAGACTTCTTGCTTTGCTGTAATGGCTGCGGTCCTCCTATACACTGACAGCATATCCACGGTTCTCCTCGGTTCTCCTGTCGAAATTCAAAACCTGCCTTCCAATTACAGCAGGATCTGCTTCACAATGTTTCAGGGCTGAGTATTTCAGTGCACAGAGTCATTAAGGCTTTCAAGTGCGTCTGACAGTGTAATTAGCCCGCCCACCCATTTGATAAGTTGTCTGTTGATTGGTGGGAGGGATGTCAGGCTCACACACACCCCACAATCTGCCAACACACACACACACACACACACACACACACACACACACACGTAGGCTTGTATTTCACCTGACAGAATTGGCAGCAGCCAGCATAGAATATCTATAATGATCATGTAAATGGGAAAATGTAGGTGGCGTTGGGAAACTTTATGACTTTGTGACATTTTGTGCTATTTAATGAAATGAAGCAATGTAGAGCATGTGCTGTAATATCAAACCAGAGCTTGTTTTGATGATGAACAACATTTTTGTGCTTCTACTGTACTTGTGAGGCATAATACTGCACATTAAAAAATTAAAGGATTAATAAATGTATACTTTATATGTATTTCATAATTCCCTCATTTTGTATATATATATAT
>JAFFST010009905.1:56107-72409 GCA_022414735.1 Noturus placidus
TATATATATATATATATATATATATATATATATATATAATTGCCCAGGGAGTATATTGACATGCACACAGCCAAATTGTGCGTCATTGCGTGCATGTGAGAGAACGGAAGAGTGGTCAAAAATCTCACTCGCATACTACTCGTGTACAGATAAGAAATCGAACAGAAGTTAATCTGATCCTGTATCAAGATATCAACTTTGCTTTTACTGAACAAATAGTGATAATGATGGTGATATCAAAATCAAGCTATATGAATGATGAAAAATTATTTAAACTGTATGTATTAATATACATACAACATAAAACGGGCAGGTGCACAATGAAAATGAAATAAAAACATACATGCTGCTGCTATGGTCATGTATACACTGCTAGTTAGACTGAATATGTATCTCTGATCAGCTCACTCATTTCACTTGCAGCTAAAACATACTACATTTATGTAGCTGCATTTCTTTTGTTATAATTGAATGATTTGTTTTATTTGTCTTAATTTATAGATCTGTGTTAGAGTGCTTTCTTAATTTTTCACATGTTTTAATTAATGGCAATAATATAAAACGTCTGGTTTTCACAATTCTCTCGATGATAATCTTAATCCCCAAAAAGTGAACTAGCAGGAATATCACGTATTTTTGATAGAGATTATAAAGCACTTCTATAAAACACCCGGAATACAGGTGTCTGCTACATTCTGTAAACATACTGTACATTACATAATAAATCTAAACTCGCCAGTATATTCCATAAATGCAGCAATCCCATGCAAATTAGATGAATTAAACTTGATGGAGTTGAGATTTACATTTGTTAGTCTCCTTGTGCTTTTCTCCTTTAGGATTTTCTGGTAGAGAGCAGAATTGATGTTTCCTTCAAGTTAGGTCTGTAGGTCCTTTGATATTGTCTTTGGCTCTTTTGTGACTTCCTCTATGAGTAGTTGCTGTGCTCTTGGAGGAATTTTGGAAGCTTTTCCATTTGGAGGTAATGGCTCTCACTGAGTCCCAGAGCCTTTGAAATAGTGTTGTAACCCTTCCCATAGTTATATATTTCAATCACCTTCTTCCTCATCATTTCTGGAATTTTATTCAATTTTGGCATAGTGTGTTACTGGGTAAGACCTTTTAACCAAATGTATGCTGTTGAAAAAGTTCTATTTAAGTGCTGATTTGATTGAACAGGGTTTGCAGAAATCAGGCCTGCTTGCATCTAGTCCAGCTAAACCATATTATGATTGCAGTTTCATAGAATTTGGTACAATTAGTAACTGCAGGAGCAAATACATTTTCACACAGGCCCAGTTGGTACTGGATAACTTTTTTTTTTATTATTCAGTAAATAACTTTAGCATTTAAAACAGGGTTTTTTTTTTGTTTCCTCATGTTGCCTTTGTTTAATCTTAGACTTATTTTTTTTCTGAATTTCTGAAACAATTCAGAATGAGAAGTACACAAACCAGAAGAAATGAGGATCAGAATCAGTAAATACATTTTCACAGCACTGTATATTTGCTACTGTTATTTATTTATTTTTTAAATCAACAAAACCTGGGCAAAAACTAACAACCAAATTACTAAAATAGGGACTAAGACTAAATCTATATTCAAAGCTGACAAAATGTACATGTAGGTTGGGTTTCTTGCCTGTATAAGAAATGTAACTAGGTGACAGGGTTAATATTAGGGCTTAGGGCTCAAAGTGAGAAGCACATAATATAGATATTGTTTTGGACAAAGTGATGGGAAATATGCTTTTTCAGCCTGCAGTCAGGGACACCTCAGGTTATACCAAAATAGCTCCCCTTGACAGAATCTGTTTACTAGCTAGGAGACATACTAATGTTTAATTAGCTAATGTTTAGCTCTATCCTCCCAGACACCTGTATGATTTCTCAAGTTTGGCATGTTATTGAAAGCGTGAATGTTTTTCAGGGCTCAAACAAAGCAGCATATAAAACAAATATTTTGGACAGTCTAAAGAGGAAAATGCTTTTTCAGTATGCAGTCAGGGACAACCTGCCTCTGTTGAGTCACTGAATTCCTTCATAAATTCATGCATTTCAGCTGCTGTCAACTTCTATGCAACTGATTGGCAATGTTTGACTATTAGACTAAAGTATGACCTTGTCCTGAATAAACTGAGATGAAGATATGACAGGCGATTCAGAACTATATAATTAAAGGAAGTTCAGTGGAAAACATCTAGCAAAGCAAATAGAAGAAAGAATTGTAGCGGGAGGAACACAGCTAAATGTACTGAAGTGAAAGTCTCAAAGGAGAATGTAAAGTAACCCCATTAAACCTACTCTTCCAAGTACAATGTCAACGGGAAAATGTAGTATGTTCCTACCTACCTCTGGTGATATGCAAGTACATAATAAAGTTCTGGCTGTTGTTGGCTTAAACCGGTTCTAGAGAATACTGTACGTTCGGTGCCTACGCTTCAGTCCTGCTAATGAATTGTTATTCTTCTGTGTGTGTGTGTGTGTGCGTGTGTGTGTGTTCCATTATAGATTCAAATGTAAGCATGAATGTGTCACTCTGATTAGCTTAGCTACAATGAGTACGCCCTCACATCTAATCAGTACATAGACACACAGAAAATGGGGAAAGTAAGTGTGTGTGTGTGTGTGTGTGTGTGTGTGTGTGTGTGTGAGTTTTATGTGGTGTCATTACTAATTGTTGTAGGTTCAGTTTTAAGCAGTTTGGTTAGCCAAAACACACACACACACACACACACACACACACACACACACACACACTATCACAGATACAGCACGTCTAACATGAGGTGTGAGTGCACTCGTGATACAAAATCACAACAAGCTCCTGCTGCATCCTGCTTAAAAACAGCCAGTCATGTTAAATGATCACGCCAGTCATTTTTTATTACCAGTCATGCGGTGCATCGGCAATTGTGCAGTTACCAAAGACAATCATTTAGATCATCTGAATGGAGGCAAACAATAACAACAACAAAAGAAAAAGAAAACCTTTTTGTTCTCAGAACTCATTTACATATGGAAGCTTAGGGGCAGTCAGGGGTGGACTTTCTGTATGCAGGGGATAATATTTAAATATTTAATTCCAGTGATCAGAATGTTTATAAAAAAACAACAACAACAAAAAAAAAACATTTTATAGATGGATAGATAGAGAGCCACTGGCTCGGTCATTATCAATAATTAGCAATTACATCTTAGCAATTGAAAATATATTAGTTGTAGTCAAAATGATCTTGTATTCCCTGTTGTAAGATTACAATAAACCAAAATTGTTGTTACCAATTTCAAGGTTGAAATAGTCTCGTTGTATTGCCAGATAATTTTGTTCATTTTAATTATATATATATAAAAGCAGAAATATCAGCCAAGAGAACAGGAAAATGTACAGTTTTATTTAGAAATGACTAGAAATATGTTTAATAACCTTATATTTTATTTATTGCAATATTATAATAGGAAATACTAGATACATTGGAGTATATGTAAGATATTCACTTGCCAAGATGTGTATTTGTGTATTTGGCTTGCGTTTATTGGATTAAGTTGACACTTGGAGGGAACGCGAGTGCAATCAGGTGGGCTTTAAATATCAGCTGGTTAATTGTCATAATTTGAAATAGCAGAAAATATGATAGTGAAGTGCGATATTTTACTGGATTTTGCAGAGTTAGAGTAGAGTAGTAGGTAGAATTTGCAGAGACTTTGCTATAAATATATCCTAATAATACCACTTTATTTAATAAGCCAACGGCCTACAGTTGTACTATATTTTAGTGTTTTCATTTGGACTACTTTTATTCAGTGCTGCCTGACAACAGAAATAGGTTCGTCTATACCTCTATAGAATATCTGGTATATATCCAGAATAGGCTGCCTGCATTCTGTGTCTTTTACCCAAACGGCACAGCAAACTAAGACCATGAGTTTTTAATGTGACACCAAAAAGGAGATTGAACTGATTTGAAATTAGTAGAACATTTTGTTTGAATTTACTCATCTGTGTCACTTAGTCCTTAATGTATATCTCTAAATGCGAAGGGTGTGAAAACTGCCACATTGTGAACCGCCTGATTATGAAATGCAAGCCAATCCAACAAACTACTGTGAACACAAACAAACTGATTGGATGAACTTTTCAGTTGGAAAGAATTTAAATATAAGCACTAGAATAGTAACTAGTTGTACAACAGCATATAACACACCTACGTGGGCATATTAAACTCATTTGTATGAGCACGTAATGGATTCTTAAATATTTTTAATTATTAATAATTGATATTGATGGGGAAATAGAAACAAAATGGGTAAACAGATAGTTATACTGAGTAGTTGCAGATACTGAGTAGTTGCAGATACTGAGTAGTTGCTATTATCATACATTGTCTACTAATACTGTGATATTATACCATGATATGATAGTAGCTACAGTTTTTGTGCAGGTGACAGGTGATTTTTGTTGATAAACATTTGAAATAGACTATATAATGAGGACAAAACTACAACCTTTGTACTCCAACAATAAAGATCTTGAGACAAAGTCTTACTAAAGTGGTTTATGCAACATTCCATCACTGGAGAAATACAGTAAAAAGTCATTCTAGTTCCTTACACTTTGCCAAAGGTTTTGTGGCATCCATGCACAAAACTACCAACACAGGTTATTAACCAGCATGTTATAGAAAGTAGTCCCATCTCTGAAAAGATGGATTTCAGAGATGCACAACACAACTGCCCTTAGACCTCCATTATACAGTAAGTGGAATTTAAATATTATTTATTCATAAGTAAATTTTAAATAAATGTGTTTTTATTTTTTCTTAACGTATGGAAATTGTTGGCTTTGGCAATCTAACACTGGCAATTCATATAGTAGATAGAGATTAGGGTTTTTTTTTTGGTATAAGATAAAGGATAAAGCCTGATAATAATAGAAAAATAAATATCTACATATAAATAGAAAGAACATGAAGAAGGGAAGGACCAGGACCTCAAAATAAAAGGACTGATAGTACTTGGGAAACCAGAATTTCTGCCCAGTAAAGTACAGAAGTGAGACAGACTGGCCTAATCACTCAGCTGTTTTAACAGGAAAACATTTGCTCTCAAATACTCATGAAGTGCAACTCAAAACCCGACACTCGGGAACCTCATTAGCATGCAACATAATCGCTTGTTAATTGTTGGCCTGATTCTCCAGATGGTCAGCACAGTCAGACCAACACACACACACACACACACACCAGATACTAAACAGTGCATATATGGTAATAACAAACAAAAGCGCTTTAATTTCCTTTTTGTACATGTCCTTGTATGTGACTAAAATATATTAATCATCCAAATTAACTAATTTCAGTGACTAATTTTCTAATTCATATTAAAACAAAAATTTACTTGACCTTCTATTTGTCAGAATGTGTATTTCTACTGCGTCATGACTGTTAGTAGTATATTCGGAAAACAAATTTGGCCCAAATGTTTTAGTAGGTCTTTACTTCTATACTAATATTACAGCTCTTTTAAACCTTTTATTTTTAGTATTTTATATTTCTACAGCATCATGTACTGGCTTTAATCTGACAGTGATGAGGAGGACTCGCATAGTGAACACAGAATCCACAGTCAGTCAGTTACCTCACACGGTCACATAGTCTATTAGTTTTAGACTAAGCTAAATTTGGGAGTTACCCACTTGTTTTTAAAACTACTAAGTCTGTTCCCAAGGCCTAAAGCAGAAAGATTTATCCTCCAACCGACTGCTCCCAGGAGACAACCACAGAACCAGTTTTCCCATGGCAAAAAAAAAAAAGAGAACATAAGGGAGGAAAAAATCAGAACAACATTATTACAGGGTGAGGAAATACCCCGCTGGCCTTAAATGAGTTTTATATGCCACAGTCACTGAGAAACTTCTAAATGTCAGGACAAGTGTGTGAGCAGCCTTACAATTTAACAACCTGTATGCTAAGATCGCCTCTGACAAACCCATCCATACACCCACACAAACACAGATACACACTCCACATAGAGAGCTGTTGTAAAGTGTTCATAGTGTGCACCTTACAGACGCTCCTGTGTTGTTTTGTTAACACACCAACATGTTGGCAATTACAGGTTTTTGGGACCTGAATGAATCCATAAAGCCACATTTCATAATGAAAAAAAGTCTATTTAAGAGCAATAATAAAAGACAGCCCAGCTCATTATAGGTGTTTACTGCTCTTGCTAGAGTTAACCACTTTCCAAGCATAAAGGGATGAAAGAGTGCTTCCACGACACCTTTTTCCCCCCTGAAAATATGTTTTAAATGCTATCTGCAATTATTTAGACTCAACTGCAGGAAGAAACATTTCATTAACATTTAAGCCTGAGAACCAGACAGGGGCTGTATGGAAGATGACTCGTAACCTGTTTAGCTCCTATACTCTATGTAACGTTCAGTCTCAGGTTTCTTTTCACTGAGAAGTTAACTAATCATTATTAGAAAGTGGGTAAACAACTAAAGCATGGCAAAATTGGCCGTTTTATTATCTGGGTTGGAGGGATGAGATTCTCTGTGTCCCCTGTCAATCACAGTGACACTAGCCAATCATGAACTTCTGTGAGCTCATGTATGTGGAAGAGGCCCGTGGCTGGCTTCATGCATCTCAGGAAGCAAGTGTTTGCCTTTAACGGTCATATGATTGGGGAAACTGGTTGGTGGAATTTGCAAGTGACCAAATTGAAGAGAAAACAGCTAAGGGGAAAAAACACGCAGTACATGGCTAAACATGATTTTATGCTTCAACTGGCTCATAACAATAGAAAAGTCGCATTTGGTTATTTTTCAGTGCTCTGTCATGCCATATTCTTACCATTTTGAAGCAAAATAAATAAAATAAACAAAAAACAGGAAAAACTTGACCAATGACCTCATTCTGTCTGAATCCATCGAAGTTACCGTACTAAGTCAACTCTTAAGAATGGATAGGCTGCATGATGTGAAAAGTCTATTAACCAGCCAATGACTTTGTAACCCTTTTAATCTATTCCCTAACCCTTTAAATCGATCTATATAAACATAGGAACATGTCCATATTTTCCTCACTGGTAGAGATGGAAGAAGAAACATGTTCAAATAATCATTAAACAATATAAAATTGCTATAAGCAGAGCATTTGGCTAATAGACATCACAACTGATCACATGATTATCCGTGTATGTGGCTGGTCTGTTTTAAGAGTGGATGTGAGAGCTTTGTTTTATCGATGCCTCACTAATTCATACTTTCTGCATTAGCAGCAGACGTCATTAGTATATATAAAAAGGATGGTCTCAAATGTTTTAACTCTATTTGAAAACTTTTATTTAAAGCAGAGGTCTGGAAACATTCAACGCATCCATTCTCTGTTTTCCCTAGTGTTGAATTCAGTTTCTGGTAAATCCTCTGAAATCTTTTAGTAAAAAAAAATACGATGACTAAAATCATTATATCATGACTACTGAGGTTTCATTTTGTTTAAGGATGAACCAATAAAGATGCAAGGATTAATATAAATTAATATAAGATTTTTTATATAACACTAAAATCACGTGTTGATTTATAATGTTGTCTTGACTCTAAAATATAAAAGTTAGGTAAGTCATTTAAATTAAAACAAATCTAAAGTTATGGTCAAAAATTATATGTAATAATCAAAAGTCAAATGTAAATTATTCCACTGTTAACCAAGCTGTCACACATTTTTTTTCTTTTTGACCCAATCATCACTAGTGTTTGGTTAAAGGTCACTGAACCCATGTTCCCCACTAGTTCCAGTTCATTCACACACACACACACACACACAGTGATGGGGTATCTTGTGCTATGGGAGTGGATCTATTGGTACAACCAATGGTACAAACTATTCTCTTTCAAGCATTTTATCTCAACCAAGAACATGCCAAAGAATCTAGAATGTCATCCATCCATCCATGGTGTCAGACCATATACATACACAGATGTTGGATTTTATAGCTTCAGAAATGATTAAAATGATCTTTCTGATGGCTTGGAGCTTTGTATTAGAGCTCAGTACCTGTCAGAGAGACTGCACTCACCTGATGTGTCCCACATGTTCAGCTCAATCCGGTGTTTATCAATCTCAAAGCTTGCTGTGTAATTTTCAAACACGGTGGGAACATAGCTCTGCAAAGACAAATGAGCAGTACAATCTCAGCCAGGCCAAAAATCAAAGAACTTTTCTGTACTTCCTTTCTATTAGCAGGTTTTGTGGAATCATTCAAAAATCTTTCATCTATAATAAAGTAAATAGTACACTTGTGTGTGTGTGTGTGTGTGTGTGTGTGTGTGTGTGTGGCCATGTAACTATGGAAGGACAAAGAATCATTATAATTTCAATCCGACCCCCAAACACTGAAGCAAATGTTCAAATGACTATTTATTTATTTATTTATTTGTTTGTTTAATTGGCAGGGACAGTGGAGAGACAGCAACTGTCCCATAATTAAATGGCCTCTCCAGGCCCTTGGCAGAAGATAAAAAGCAGAACATTTTGGATTTTGGTCAATTTTAAGCCAGTTTTTTGTCATAAGAATTTTACTTTCTGGCCAGTTTAATAACCACCACGTATACAAATAGTAAGTCTGAAACTAAACAAAACTATTAATGGCTATAATGAACTGAAATGATATTACCAAGATAGGTTTTACTTCTGTTCCAGAAAATCTGTCTTATCAAAAAATGATTAAAAACAAATCACAGTTGGTTTAAGTAACAACAGATGGTTTTAAAGATTTTACATTGTATGCACATCACTTGTCTCCAAATAATGCTGTGGATATGTATTCATTACATAACAGACTGCAACATGTGGTTTAGCTCCCTACTGTTTAAGTGAATGAGTGACCTTGTAAAATTCTCCCTGCTTATTAAGGTCACAGGATGCAGGACTGTTAGTGATACCAAGAGTAAAAAATAAAAAAAATCTACAGTACGAACAACATTGGATAGAAATTGACATAATAGTAATTGAAATAAATTCACTGTAATGACTTCCAAATCCACGTGTGTGATTTATATATATATATATATATATATATATATATATATCTCACACACACACTAGAGGTATAGCGGACACTTCACATACTAAGAAATGTTTTTATTTGAAATTTTTGTTGACCTGGTTAAGGATTCTTTAAGGAGACATTTAGTTAGCATTTACAGAAGGCGTCTCCAGTGTCAGTGGGTTATAATGGTCATTACAAGAGTCCTCAAGACAGAGGAGTTTTCTAGTTTCTTTGTAACATAGCAAGCTTGTTTTGTTTTGTCATATTTTTAACTTTAAGGGGGGGGGGGGCTGGTGAGAAAGCAACTATTTATAGTTGTTATAACATAAGGAATAACAGGAACTAGCTTGTTTCACAGATGTTCCACAACATTAAATATAATTGTAAAATGTTAAAAGTGCAATGTGCCTTTCATTAATAAATTAAAATGTGTAAGCACCGGAAAACTGTTGTGGTATTAGAGGAATAAAATACTTCAGCATATAATAATAAACTTCACGTTGTTATCACACAACCCCATTGTGCTTTATTCTTCACTTGTTTCATTTACTGTATCTGTTTGATAACGTTTTTTATTCATTTTTAAACATTTATACTCCCTTTTACTATGCTCATATTCTCCTGTGTAATGATTTACTGTGTTTATTATAGTTTTATTATGGTTCTTGTTTTTTAATATGTAAAGCTGCCTTCTGCTACATTAAAAGACAAAAGACATTATATAAGTAAATACATTGAGACGGTAGGAATGCAATTTGAAAGAAAATTACAGGCACAGTACATTTTGTCTGTTTGTAATTTCTCTAATTACAGTGTGCAGTCATTACACAGGACTGCAATAAAACTGGCCAGTTATACCACTACCGAAAATGACACAACCAACATTTAATAAGTCATTTTAGTGACTGAGATATTTACTCTGCTGTAAATCTTGAACCTCATAACCCAGAATGATGTGCATTTGAAACAGTGATAATTTGCTGAGAAACTTTGTCTACTTTAAGCCCTGGGAAGCCATTTTACACTCCAAACCCTTAACTCACTATATGAGTATCACACACACACACATGACTTTTCAAATTACTTTGAGCCTATGTATTTATGTAACCGAGACAGCAATATGCGGTTTAGTGACATTCCATAATGTGCCTCATTTATTAGTCACAGGATGTGACGAACCATGTGAACTCCGACTTGTATTTCAATCGTTCCTTTATTTTTTAAAAATCTGATAATGCTTTGTAATCAATTTTGGTATATTAATTTGTATACACACACACACACACGTCACTTTCACTTATTGTAGTCATAGAACATTTGACATTATTTGATATTTCTCAATCACAAAAAGGATAGTTGGATAGTTGATAACTGTCCCATCAGCCCATTTCGATATATTACAAAAAGCAAGTTTACTGAACTCATAAGAACAGTTAAACATATACAAAACAGTAGGTCTAATGAGTACATGTTATTACTAATATAGAATTACCAGGGCTTGTTTTAATGGACATATACCAGTATAAAAACTAAACAACATTATCCATCAAACAAAATTGTCATTTTAATCAAACATCTCAACCAGGAAATCTGGAACCTGTTGATCCATAACGACCTGCACTTGACATGACATGAGTTCCCTGAGAAACTCTAGTTACCCTAATACTCTGAGGGTCAACCATTTCACACCTTAAACACAAGCCTCATCGGTGAGTGTGTGTGTGTGTGTGTGTGTGTGTGTGTGTGTGTGTGTGTGTGTGTGTGTGTGTGACTAAAAGAACTTGCTCTGCTCTTGTCAGTTTGATCTAAAAGAGAACCTCGGTTCCTTACCTCAGGATAGCTGTCTTTGGCGAACACGTGCAGCAGGGCCGTTTTGCCGCACTGAGTGTCCCCGACCACCACGATCTTACAGCGACTGATCTGCCCCTGCCCCTGCCCCTCCATCAGCGCACCGGTGACAGCGTCTCCGTCGGTACCGCGCGCGCACAGCCGCAATACCGAACACCATGCGCTGTTGACTGCCAGACTGCGTGGCAGTGCGAGCTTAACCGGGGCAAAAATAAAGTACACAGAGTCCGCTTGTGGAGCTCAGAAGAGAGTCGTGCGTTCTAAGAGACGGAGAGAGGCAGAACTGCGACTCCTCTGACAGTAGATCAGCCTCTTGGTTCCCACGGTGACGCCACGCTCCTTGAAACCTCTCCAGTGTTCAGCCGAGCGCGTGGCTCACGCCTGTTACCTGCTCTGCATAACCACGCCTTCTAAATCTCCGACATCCAATCAGATTCCAAGGCGTGCCTCGCTTTGTTCTCATTCATAACATTTGCGCGATGGGCGTGTCTTAAGCGGTGCAGTTTATCAGGTTGTTTTGAGCTACAGCCATTTCACAACGCGGAAAAAAAAAACCCATTAAATTTGACTCTTTTTTTTTTAATGTTATTTTGCAATAATAATAGGTTGTTTGGTATTACTGTGTGGATTTGTAGGCCTATATAATTCGTCTAGTCATTTTTATAGAAGTATGACCGTTCTCAGCCCTTCAACCAGGGTTCAAAATAAAAGAAAATTATTATGATGCAATTTCTTTGCTTTGATACCACTCGATGTGATTCATACAAAAGCAATGGTTTGTTATTGTACTCGAACAATGGGTGATTCAAAAGGAAAAGCTATTTAGGAGTGGTTTTAAACATGAAGGCCTCGCCCTGATCAGCCCAGCCCAGATACTGAACCAAATTAAATTGGACAGAGCATGGGACAGACTTTCTGGTGTATGCCTCTATGCAAGAGATTGTTCTAGTTCTTTCTAGTTAGTTTCTTTCTAGATGTATCTATGGACATCTCTTTCACGCTGATTGTCAAGATTGTCAGGCCTTTCTCATGTCCAATTTAGACAGCGTTCCTCTGGTTCCTCTGGGTTTGTCCACTCTTCATGAGGACAATAACAATGGTTGTTCGTATGTGACGAAAGAAAACCAAGCAGGCAATACAAAGAACCTCATCTGTGACACATGGTGGAATATAATGCCTCACTTACTGACTAAGCTAGTGAAAAAGAGACTGAAGATAAAAAACAGCACAATTTCTTCAGGCATCACTCGAATGTCTCGTCTGTTGATTTACAGAACAATGTCTACTGGGGTTTATACAATGCAACAAGCACAATTCATCTTTATACAATGAGCAGGCAATTTAGGCTCCAAGGTTTTGTTCAGTGTAACAGTAACTGAGAAGGAACAGCTGTGGAAATCATTTGAACGTGGACAGCATCTAAAGGTCATTTATTGAGAATCCTCTTACAGAAAAATGACATAGTACATGCCCACAAGTGATTATGTAAGAGAAAAAAAAGTTCATAGTGCATTGTACCATGTTTTGCCCTGAACACATGCGGCATGATGTGAATAACACAAGTGATCATGTGAAAATAAATTATTCAGGATACAAAAGGTCACATGTACTGCATGTGTAAAGTCTACATTTACATTTAACATGAACTTACATTAAATTAACTTGATTTGCCCCAAAATGTGGCATCCAATTTTCCTGTCTGTAATCAAATCAAGAGCAAAACCACATCTATTTCACTGTCCCAATATTTCTATAGGTTGTGCTTAATATTTTAATTAATTTTACAAATATTTGCATCCTTTGTTTTCATTTCACTCAGCATATTCCAGTGCCACAGATTCAAAATGCAGTCCAGCTTTAGGAAGTGTTCCAAGAAAAAGAATCCAAAAGCTAAGATTTAGATTATATCTTTTTTTTATTATTGATTGATGGTTTTCAGCCTTAGAGCTGTAGTAATACACCCATCAGCCATACCATTAAAACTACCTGCCTAATACTGTGTATGTCCCCCTTGTGCCATCAAAACAGCTCTGACCCGTTGAGGCATGGACTCCACAAGACCTCTGAAGGTGTGCTTTGTTTTCTGGCACCAAGACGTTAGCAGCATTTCCTTTAAATCCTGCAAGTTGCGAGGTGGGGCCTCCATGGATCAGACTTGTTTGTCCAGCACATCCCACAGATTCTAGAGTGGATTGAGATCTGGGGAATTTGGAGGCCAAATCAACTCTTTGTCATGTTCCTCACACCATTCCTGAACAATTTGTGCAGTGTAGCACTGTGCATAATCCTGCTGAAAGAGGCCACTGCCATTAGGGAATACTGTTGCCATGAAGGGGTGTACTTGGTCTGCAAGATTGTTTAGGTAGGTGTTACATGTCAAAGTAACATCCACATGAATGCCAAAACCCAAGATTTCCCAGGAGTAAATTACCCAGAGCATCATACTGCTGGCTTTCCTTCTTCCCATAGTGTATAATGGTGCCATCTCTTTCCCAGAGGGAAATGTACTTACAAATTGTTTTCAGTATGTATCCTGGTTGTATGAGTCCCCAATAGTGATGTTAATACTAATAACAGGTTTCAGTGCTAATAATCCACACTACTAACTATTCGTCTAATTTTGCATTTAATAAGCATGGGTCAAACTGCATTACAGGCGTGTCAATACATATAAGCTGAAATTTATTTAGAAATATATGAGAAGGAGACATACTGGCTCTTATTTAGGAAATGATTCAGCATTAGCATCATATCGTGTGATTTTTACTCCAGCATCCGATTCCAGTTTCATATCCCCACCTGCTGCTTTAATATTGCCACTGCAGATGTAAGCAAATAATGATTATTCATTACTGTTTATGAGTGGTTTAGTTTATTTGTGTGGCAAGAGAAAATTGAATAGTAGCATAATAATGCATAATTCATGTACAGTAATGATTGATGCAGTTCCCTTAACTGCAATATTAGTGTTTTTCTGCTCAGACAAACCCATTTTCGCCTCATGAAGGGATTGTTAATGGTCCAATCAGATGATGAATGTGTGTCAGAAAGATTTTAGAGGACATTTCAAAAATGTGCCCTGCGTGTAGCGGAAATTAAGAAGTTTGATTAGAAAACATGGGTCTGTGGAAAAGGAGACGTAATGCATTTCGTAGTTTTGCCAGCAGATGACGACAGAAGCAGACTTTAATTCACTTCAATTCATGGCAACGTCACCATTACACATTTACAGTGGTAATGACCCTTAGGTAGCTGAATATAAACATACCTGTAGTGCAGAAGAATAACATTACGTCATATAGACATGATTATATGCTTCAAAGGCATGCAGAGCTCATTACAATGTTAAAATGTGCATTGTTTATGATCATCGTCTTTTTAGTAAGGATTTTTTAACTAGACAATGTTAAAATCAGTACTGTGTCAGTGCAGTATCTCTCTCTCTCTCTCTCTCTCTCTCTCTCTCTCTCAGTTTAATTAAACTTATTCAGTTTTAAGCAGCCCAGCCACGTTCCATTCCACGACTGACACCACACTCTTATCTCCCTCTTCTTCCATTTCAGCACTTTTATTAGCCAATGTTCGACCCCAACTGCACTGCCAAAATCATTTTAGATTTATCTGTCTAATTTAACTTTATAAAATTAATCAATTATAATAATGTACTGTACAGGAGGGCTTACGATCAATATCCTACTCTATAAAGTAACTCTGCTTCTTAAAGTAACAGTGCAGAGAAAAAAAAAATACATTTATTCAATTTCCCCTTACCCCTTAATGGTTAGCAAGTTAGTGATCTCTCACCTTTGGGTTTGGGGTTTCGATTCCCGCCGCTGCCCTGCGTGTGTCGAGTTTGTATGTTCTTCAGGGGTTTCCTCCGGGTACTCTGGTTCCCTCCACCAGTCCTAAGACATTAGTTGATTGGCTGATTGGCATTTCCAAATTGTCCATAGTGTGTGAATGCTTGTATGCCCTGCGATGAGTTGGCACCACGTCCAGAGTGTCCCCCGCCTTGTGCCCCAAGTTCCCTGGGATAAGCTCCAGGCTCCACCCTGAGCTTGTGTAATATAAGTGGTACTGAAAATGGGTACCCAAAAGGGTTATGTGATTTGTCCTCAGGATAAACCTTGATAGTTCTACAGAGAACCCTACAACTGAAGGTTTTCCATACAGGAAATTTCCAAAGAAAATCTAAGGGTGGCAGAGTGGTGCAGCAGGTAGCCTCACAGCTTCAAGGTCTCTGTTTTGATCCAGAGCTTGGGTTACTCTGTATGTAGAGTTTTACATATTCTCCCACTCTCCACATGGATTTCTTCCGGCTTTCACCTTCCAAGAACATGCTGGTATGAGTGTGCGAATGAGAGTGCATCGACTATTGTCCGTTCCCAGTATAGACTACAGATTCAGAACAAGATTTTTAGCAGATATTCAATCAATCAAGACATATTCATGTGAAGAAGCTTCTGGAAAATTTCAGTGGAGTGCTGAGGCTAATGTAGCTAGTGTGTAAAGCAGGCTTATGTTAGCATCATGATATACTGAACAACTCAACATAATTTAAGTCGAGTGTGTGATGATTTAGAGTTGCAGTTTGTACAATGCTAAACTGGAGGCTTGCAGTATTGTAAGGTAAATTACCAGGAAAATTATAGCTTCTACTCCAATAAAACAAAAAACTTCAGATGCCAGACTTGGCTGACTGACGACATCTGTGGTTAATTAAATATTGTGTACCTAATATCTTGGGCTAAACTATTTCTGTAAATGCAGATTTTACAATTCACTTTAATCAGGACATTGCTGCAACTGATCAATCAATGATCTGCTTCTGTGGAGGGTAATGGGTAATTTGCCAAGTCAAACTGTGCTACACCATCCAGAGTAAAAGCTTTAATACACATATTCAACATCTTAACGTAGCTAATCTCAACCTGTCCAGATTTTAATTGAGTCACAATATAGTGGTGACAGTTTACCAGCCAGGTTTACCATCTCCAAGACTCACAGTCTACTGAAAAATTCACTTCCTGGGTTACTGCACAATATCTTATGGTCTTACAGATTTGACTGAATAGCAGAAGTCTAATTAATGCAGGCTTCCAAACCCTGGTCCTGCACATTTTAGTGTTTTCCTTGATATTATACACCAACTTCATCTTAGAAAGGGTTGTTAATTAACTGATCAGTTGAATAACGTGTGTTGTGACAGGAGGTACTTCAGGAGCAGAGTTGTAGTCTTATGATTATAAACATCCAACTCAGTCAGCACACACTGACTAGTCACTATTATTAATATTTGGACACCAAGCAGTCTGGCTTCAAGAGCAACCACTCCACGGAGACGGCTCTGCTTTCTGTCACTGAAGCTTTACGACTAGCAAGAGCAACCTCTAGGTCATCT
>JAFFST010009905.1:99205-114469 GCA_022414735.1 Noturus placidus
TATATAAATATACACACTGTGTGTGTGTGTGTGTGTATGCATGTTTGTGTGTGTGTGTATATGTGTATATATATAAACACAACTATATAAACACAACACAATATTGTGCATCCTTAGACTCCACTGACAGCATTTGTATGGTATGTTGCCTAGCCTTACCCTGGGGTGTGTGGGTGTTTTTCACTCTGGCATTCAATAAGCACTGGCCTTTTGTTGTTTGCAGTGACCTTTATGAATGCATTCTTGCGTCCTGCCTTTCCTGATCATTTTGTCCTACACATATATTTAAGGCTAATTCACTCAAGCACAAATTAGTGCTTACTTTCAACTTTGTACAGAGTGTGTGCAGAGTCCTCTGCATTCAATGTTAATTGGTTAAAGAAGTGAATCTTAGTTTTGTTAATGAGGTTAATAATTTTATTTTCAATTCCGATATGGAGACTCAAGTGGCGGGACTCAACCTGGACTCAAAGCTAAATGTTATAAATTAAAATATTAATTAAAAATGAAAGTTCTAAAGAAGTAGCTTGGTTAGAAGCACCTCTGTGGTTTGAGAATTTGGACTCCTATTGGGAATCCGTTATATTTCCTTGATTAGAAACTTACCCAAAATTTGTAACTTTATCACACAATAGTATTACAAACCAGGCCCAGAGCCAGTCCATTCCTCTTCTACTGTGTGTCCATGGCATTGGGGACTGCCAAACAATTCAAGTTGAGATGAGGGTGCAAATCACTCAACTCTGCCACTTGTCTACAGACTTAACACGCGTAGTGTCTTGGACGTCATACAGAGATGAGGAAGTAATGCACCAAGTTGACCCATCGACTGGTGCCTCTAGTTTTCGCAATGTGTTGTCACGCAACACTAGTGCTAGTTGGCCCCCGTCAGCACACTTCAGCTCTAACTGATGCTCAATTGACTTGCTGTTAGAAGCTGGCAAGACTAGAGTTCTTTGGTTGGTTGATCAGCTTAGTAAACTAAAAGGAAAGGACAAGGAAATGATGTGAGCAAAGGATGCAAATGACCAAGTATGATGTTCGAGGTTCTTCAAGCGCGTGGCTTCCTAAAATGGTACTTCCTAAAATCTTTTCTGATGGAGAAGTTCAATTTGACATTGTACATGCACAGAGCAAATAGCCATTTTGGAGAGAACCATTTATTTACAGCGTGCATCTCATTTTTCAGCTTCTGCTCATCTTCTACAACTACACTTGGAAACAAAACCCTCAAAGGAGTCTTTGGATTGTTCTTTGAATGGCTTCTTAGTTTAGTGGTTCTAGCTTTCTAAATGGGTTCAAATTTAAACTTTCTTAAATGGAACACTCTTTTGAGGTTCTACATGAAATTTTAAGGTTCCCAAAAAACCAACAAACCAAAGAATCTTTAAGGGTGTTTGATGGATTCTTTTTGCTAAGAATGCGACTACATTTTTTGCAATTAAATAGCCAAGCCCAGTATTTGAAATTCGGACAGACAGTCTGAACAGATTGACACTGGCTTTAAAGTAGTAGCTAGTAGTTTGTTTGGCTACATACCAAATTGCAAACTGCCTCATTAAATGAAAGGGCAAAAGATGACTCCATAGACACTGCTACTGGTAGGTGCCATACTAGACATGCATAGACTGGCTTTTTTTCTCCAATTCTGGGTCTTTTATTTTATTACAAATACAGACTACCTTCACCTACTGGTATGGAAAGTTGCTTCTTTTTACCCAGGTGTGAAATGTATGTCTTCATTGCTTTCACAGAAGTAAGGCAGTGGGGGCAATCACCACTTGGTCTATGATAATGCTAGCTCTTCAGCATCAACCAAGGACTGGTGTTTACGTTTACTTATTTGGCAGATGCTTTTATCCAAAGAACCTTGCAATTGAACTGAGCAGATTCGGGTCCAACAGTGACAAATTTGTGGTACCAGGATTCAGACTTACAGTACAACCTTCAAATCAGTAGTCCAGTAGCATAACCGTTGAGCCTCTACTGTTCCTATTTTGTGTATATAAACATTGGTTTGTGAGGTCACAGTTTCTTCTCATTCTTTCCAATTAGCTGCCCTTTACTTATCTGGACTGCGTGTTATTTTGGTTTGCATAAATGGGTTCCTACATTGCAATTCTGCTACAATTGGCCTCAGCTGTTTTTACTCTGGGTGTATGCTTGCTCTTTAGTAAACTGAATGTTATGTATTTTTCTTATCCTGTCTTATTGCAGGAGGGGTGGGGATCGCTGCCACTCAGCTCTCTAAGACTGTGAAGGAGGTCACTATTTTTGGAACCTCCTCCGCCAGTAAGCATGAGGTCATCAGCGAGGGAGGAGTCACGCACCCCATCGACTACCGCACACGGGACTATGTAGAGGAGGTTCGCAAGATCAACCCCAAAGGTGAAGACTAAGTATTTTGAAACAACTCTAAAAAATTTTTAATGCTAGCTTAGATGAGGCCTAAAGATTAAAGCTACAGCGACTTACTATCATGCTGAAAAAAACAGTAATAACCATCATAAAATTTATAATGGTTATAAATGGGAATGGTATTGGTTTTAATGGAAACATTAATGGTCCCTGTGGGTCGCTACTGGTAATTTGTTGCATTCTATTGGTGGCATGTTATGTCTAGTGGATACCATGAAGGACCATAATGGAATTTGTAGTGGAAACAACTAGAACTTGTGATTTCAATTTTTTCGAATAGGGTAGTTGAAGGCTACATGGTTGATCGTTAACGTTCCATTTTAGATCAGTTAACTTCCCACCTTAGAAACAGCTTAAAGGTAAATGCTAACTTGTCACCTTTCCAGACCTGTAGTAAAAGTCCCAAAACTGAAAGCAAACCACCTTGTTTATAAAATTAACTGATCACCTTTCATCACTCCCAGCCTACTAACTTAAATCATCCCTGTAATTTAAATCTTAAAATTACTTATGTTTCACTGCTTATTTGAATTTAATGGGTTTTATCCAAAGTCAGTAGCTCAAATATTTATACCTTTTTTTTTTTTTTTTTTTTTTTTTTTTTTTTTTTTTTTTTTTTTTTTTTTTAAATGCGTTAGAATCTAATTACTATTTTACATTTAGAAAAAAAAATTCTGAGGAGAAAGTTTAGGAATAAAAAGCTCTGTGGCTCCAACAAATATCTAAACTGTTATCTTGAATTACAAAAGCTATGGAACGATGACAGTCTAGCCTTGAAGTTAGGGTCTCCCAAAAGTCTCCATACATTTGAGGACTATGTATGCCAGCACCATGGTTGTGCCTTCATCAGTGGATGTTCCTAGACATCCACTTCTCGGTTGGTTGGCAACATTTCCAGTCACTTTGAGATTGTTAATAAGTTTGGCAGTGTTGTTTTGATGTGCTTGCCATGTTTCCTGATAAACTCCATCACAACTTTTTGATAGTTTCCTGATCCAGCTATTAGAATTATTTTGTCAAAGGCATTCTTAAAGACTATCTGAAAAGAATATATATAATATAAACTACTTAATAAATAGGAAGACATTTTGTTTGGAGACTTTTTGGACACCATCTAGTAAAGGTAGAAGGTAATGTACTCGTTTGGATTCGTTCCAGATCTGAATGTTTAACCTACTTGCTTCGATGAGCTGCTTCGAGTAAACCCAGCGTTAGCTGTTTAAATCAGACTGAAATATGAAGGCTAAATTATCAGCTTTGATCAGTCCCATAGATGAACTTTTTTTAATTCCAGAATGGAAAAGCTTACATACCGGTATTAATTAGCCTCCAAAACAAAGCTTTACGTTCAGGTTGTATTACGCTGAAGTAGAAAACTAACCTGCAATCTTTGGTCTGGTCCCAAAGGTTTTAGCTGACATACCAATTTAGATCATCTGAAAGGTAACGGCTAAACTCACATTTAGCATAGCCTCAAAGCTGAAGGATACCCTACTTGTGTCTATATTGTCCCAAAATGGAAAGCTTACCTATACCAGCTTTGAGCCTATTCTAGCAATTGAAAACGATCTTAAATATGGAGGCTAATTTACCTACCTGGATCACTCTCAAATGAATAAGCAAATCCACTGCTTTAGATTGTCCCAAAGTGTAAAGCTAACAACATAGTAAAAATTAATTGGTCTTGAGTGAAAACCTTGTTGGTTTATTTAAACTTGGTTTGTATCATACTAAGCTGCTGCTTTTAATGATTATATTTTAATAAATTATCTGCATTGTCTAGGCATATTTATAAAGAAATAATGTTTGTTCCTCATGACCTGAAATCAGCATATTCAGAAGCAGATTTGCATCTACATTTACATTTATTCACTTAGCAGACGCTTTTATCCAAAGCGACTTACAAATGAGGTCATGGTTTATTACTCAAATCTAAGTCAGGATTTGAGTAATAAACCATATTTGCCTGCCTTGATCTCACTGCCTGAACTGCACCAGACTGCACACAGTCGAGATTAGACTTCCAGACTTATTCGGAGACAAGTAAACATGGCATTGACCTAGTTTTCCCAGACTTTAGGGCGTAATAACAGAGCTGTACACTTGCCCTAAGTGTAGCATTCAAACAGCGATTCAGAAAGTTCACAGAAAGCCATCAGTTCAACTTAACTGCACGTAACTTAAGGACCATCCCGGTGACTGGGGATTTATGATTGTTGTAAATGTATTAAGAAATGATTAATGACTTTCACTGTGAATACTTTCGCGTCTCCACCTCACGAAGTCCGTTAAAACAGGCTTTGGTCCTTTTGTTGTTTGCATTCTGATAACTTGTATGGTATGTTGTTTTAACCTTGAATTGTAGCATTGCTATTCAGGTGTGTATGTGTGTGGGAGAGGAGAAATACGAGTGAGAATACACCTGTCTTTTTAAACCTATTTATTTTATCAGGAAAATAGAGGAGCTCTGAACTGTTTTCTTATCAGTTTAAGTAAGATAAAGAAACACTGTAGATTAAATAATGGGGATTTTATTCACCAATACAAAATCTGTGTCTCTTTTTCAGGGGTGGACATTGTCCTGGATCCTCTGGGTGGCTCTGACACCCAGAAGGGCTACAACCTGTTGAAGCCAATGGGCAAACTCATCAGCTACGGTGAGTCAGAAGGCACACATGGTTCAGTGTCCAATTCTGATTGAAAATTTAAAGGTGTGAGCAGTTATTTGTTTATGAAAAAAAATTGTTTCGTCTGCTTTCAAAAAAATCTGCTCTCTGCGGCAGATCCAGACCGCACAAAACGCCTAAACCATGAACGTCCAACTAATCAATTTTGAAAGTGTGTGTGCACTCTCCATTGTTTGGTTTGTTACTCTGACTCTATCAGCTGTCTAAGTCAAGGTTCTGGGACATGAATGATATTTGAGCAGTGCACCGAACAACCCATGCAGAATGAAGAACGACACAAATGAACAAAACAGCTAAACACATAAATGATGATACTAAACAGAAACTAAACAGAAACTATTCAATAAAATGGCAAATAAAAATCAAACAATCCTATAAATTGTAATTGTTTTTTAATTTGCGTGCATCTCCGTCGCTTTTATATCAAAGAATGCTTATTACCTTCACCCTACTACGTGACCATCCCGCATATCTGTAGTTTTGTGGCCTGAGCAACAAATGAAATGACTCAAAGCTGAATTAAATTACATGGAAACACGATTGTGGATTCTAACAGTTAATCGCAGTCAGATCAAATATTTGTCATTCCGCAAATGTGGCTTACTGTATGTAATAATGCAATTGTGACGAGCTAAGAATTTACTCGCGATGTGTAGTAGGATAGTTGCTTTGTTGTTTTTGTCCACATTGTACAGTGCTAGGATCAGCTAACTTCCATCTGCGTTGCTGACTACACCTTTAAATTTATCACTTCATGCTTGTGGCTAGGATGTCTGAGACCACAAAGTGCTGCACTTCACTGAAACCGTTTAGTGAAGCTGGCCCCCGTGCATTAATGTAAAGCGAGTGTAGGCCTCAGCTGATCGAGTAGGATAAGAATGCATGAAAAAGCACACAGTCGACACCTCGCTTTCTCAACCTGTTTAGAAACTCAATGGCCATGACAAGTTTAATAAATAACACAGCACTCGTCTCTGTCTCACTTTCTCACACTCTCACTCTGTCTCACTCTCTCTCTCTCTCTCTCTCTCTGTCACTCTCTCTTTCTCTGTGTGTCACTCTCTCTCTCTGTGTCTCTCTCTTTCTCTCTCTCGCTCTCTTCCCCACCCCCTCCTGCTTCGGCTTATCAGCATCATGGCAGCCAAGTGGAACAATGGCGCCTCTATCTACCCCAGAACCCGGCCTGTGTCCGAATGTAGCAGACTGGGACATGTCCAAATCTCAGGCCGGCTCAGAGCCCACTGTGTGTGTGTCTGTGAGTGAAGGAAGCAGAAATCGGGTGGGTGAGAGGGCAGATTTAGAGTTCCCCCAAATAAACAATCGCTTAAAGCTTGCTAAAAGGAAGGGCGGTGGAGGAAATGCAAACGAGAAGGTGAGCGAAAAAGTGCTGACAGACACGAGAACAGAGCTATTAGGAGATGTGCAGACGGCGAGAAAGTCGGGGTTACAGAGTGCAACGCTGCAAATGGACAATGCTGAGACACCGCATGTAATGCGTCAGTAAATGAAAAGGACTCGCAGAGGATAAATGGAACAGTGGCTCATCAGTTGGACAGAAACTCAACACACAAGCTCTTATTCACCATACTTCGAGAACATGCTTAGAATTCAGACCCCAAAATTCTTTCAGTAATACACTCGCCCACGGAGCGCGCGCACACACACACACAGGCCACAGTGGCCCCATTCATCCTAATAATCCACTTTCCAAATTAAGCATAAAAGCAACAAAATTATAAAAGATGTTTGTTTTCCTGAAAACTGTCTTCGGGCTTCTTCACACTCAATTAAAATGTGCCCTGCATGCTTAACTTAATTTAACAAGTCATGCTAAATATTTCCAAATTGGATTATTCTTCATACTTCAAATGTCTGTTTTGTGGGCAGGTAGGTTTAAAATGTATATTATTTGCACCTACATTAGTGGTCAATTAGATGGTGGTCAAAGCAAGCTGGGCTGAAACATTATTTTTCCATTCATGTATATGTGCTTGCTTTAATCGCTCTTGGGTCATTGGCGAATGTCCCACAACGATGCAGTATGATGTAACCATACACCGCTGTAGATTATGCCTTTTTTTTTTTGGTGTGACTGATTAATTGTCAAGCCTCCCGATGTCCTGTTTTCCACAGGTGCCGCTAACATGCTGTCTGGTCAGAAAAAGAACCTATTCGCTGTGGCTAAAACCTGGTACCAGCAGTTCACCGTTCACACCCTGAGTCTGTGCCAGAACAACCGCGCGATCTGCGGCTTTCACCTGGGTTACCTGGACTCTGAGCTTGTTGTAGACGTCATGAACAGCTTGCTGGAGCTATACCAGCAGGGCAAGATCAAACCCCGCATTGACTCCACCTACCACTTCGAGCAGGTGTGTCTGTGTGTAATATCACATTACACAGCATTTTTTATATAAAAAATTTACTTGCTATATATATTGATTGCATTGGGTCTGTTACGGCGGATCATACCACAGTGATATTGAATTTTCAATTTTTATTGGTCAAAAGGTTTTGATTGATTTTCCTGTAACAGCAGCTCCATGACTCCTTAGAAGACTTGTATGTTGGATGATGGACATAATTTTATTATATAATTTTAGTGTTGAGTTCTTTACCAAAGGAAAAATGTAGAATTGTTGATGTGGTCAAGCTTTCTTTAAGGAGACATTGATTCTTGGCATCTGTGGCATTTGCACTTTGTAATAGTCAGCAAGTTTTCCACGTCTTTGGGACCGAGAAACTTGTGGTTTTTATGTAACATGACAAGCTGTGTTTTGTCTAATTAACTGCCAAGGCTGGTGTTTATATAGTTGCTATAACTTGGGTGATAACAGGAATTAACTTGTTTCATAGGCTTTGCACAGCACTAAATGCAACTATAAATGTATAAAAGGTAAGAGTTGTTAAAAAATAATAATTGCACTCATTTTCAAATTGAGAGAAATAAGAGAGGAAAAACACTTTGAGAGATGCTGTTATTAGAAAATAATCAACTTTGGGGTGGTAACAGTAACACCATTGTGTGTCGGGGGGCTTGGGTTAAGTACAGCACCTTTTGATTGTGTGTGTGTTGTATGTAACCAGTAACATTATTTTGATCATCAGAGTTACGTCAACGTTTGTCTCCTTTCATTTGAAGACGACACAAATCTCTCATCTTACACCTCGTACTCAATCGATCATGCTCTCATCCTCTGCTTATTCAGTCTACACTCCTTTCTCCTGTTGCTATGGAGACCTTGCTCTTGTTTGTTAAGGAGATGGTCAGACTGACACGAGTTTGGTTGCTGTAAAGCTAAAGGATCTGCAGAGATGTTTGGATAGGATAGGCTTGTTTGCGATAATCTGCTCTGGTTTAAAACCAGGAATCAAGTGCAATACATGAGGGCACGAGTACAGTAATGCACTTACACACATACCGAACCTGCTAATTAACTAGTTAACTTAAAGACTACTATCCACTAACTAGTGCGTTATTCAGTAATTAGTGAAACTTATTGGAAGGGTGTGTAGTTACCTCGCATAAAAGTGAGGAATGTAGGTCTGGACCAGATGACGTCTTCTGAGAGTTAGACAGGAATGAACTCGATTCATGACCCCTTCTTTTAAAGCATCTTTATTTTCTACCAAAAAGTTTCTAATAGTATTAGGGAGTATTAGAAATGTAAAGTCTATGCACAATTGTCAGTTTGCATCTATTAATGGAAAGTTCCAGCATGTGACAATCACTGATCAGATATTATTTAGATAGTGAATCTGTGGTGCTGGTACAAGGGTATCAGGTTTAAACACTGTTAATTTATTAGACACTTTGTGCACCGTGTAGGACTACAGTTAAATGTTTCCAATGCACAGATTGGTAATTATCCTCTGGCCCTTTATCAGTGACTGGTCCTGACCACATGATGTTAGTGGGGTATTTATGGGTTGGTGGACAGTTTCTCAGCCTTGCCATGACATTTGTAGTTTAAAAATCTGACTTGGCAACTTTGGCTCGTGTCTGTCTTACTCTGTGGTGGACAATTTGTACTCATGGATCGTGAGAGGGGGCTCCGTGATAAGTTGTGCATAGCAACAAATGGGGCAGTATTTATATTTGGATAGTCAGTATTTGTGTATCTAGTGCATATAGAGGATTGGTTTATCTGATAAAATTGCTAAAGACTGAGTAGATAATCAATCGGTGAATATTCTGTTTAATCTTATTTTCTATGTACTTTTTTTTTTTTTTTTTTTTTTTTAAATGAGCAGCATTCAATGTCTTGTTCAAATTTTTTTATAATTTTATCTCCGTTGTATAAAGTGTTTAGTAATAGAAACACATTCTGTTAAACATTTGTTATAAAACAATTTTTTTTTTTTTTAATAATGCTTTATAATGCCTCCCCCTCTCTCTCACCAACATAGTAGTAGTAGTTAGTCATCAGGGTCAGGCTCTTTCAGTTGCTAGGAGATGCCTCTCTGTTGCCATGGTGTCAGTTGCTGGGCGGTGTGGTGTGCGAGACGTGAATGGCTGGAGAAGAACAGAGGAAAGAGGTGGAGACCGGAGTGGTGAGGAAGGGAGGATGTGTGTAGCATGGTGTTGATTGGTTGGTTCATTGTGCATTACCTTCAATCTTAACAGGAGGTCACTCATTCTGTTCTTCTGTCTTTTCTTTCATTTTAATCTTACCGTGATTTTGTAATGGTGCGAGTGTTTGTAGTTGAGTATTAGATCAGCCTGATGGCTTGCTCAATGTTCTTAACCCAGCAGATGGATCTACAAGCTGTTCTCTCTCTCTCTCTCTCTCTCTCTCTCTCTCTCTCTCTCTCTCTCTCACTGAGCAGGTTGGCGATGCCATGCGTAGGATGCAGGAGCGGGGCAACATCGGTAAAATTGTACTCACCACCGAGCCAATGAAGGAGGAGCCCAAGAAGGAGGAGGCCAAGAAAGATGAGAAGGAGAAGAAGGATGAGAAGAAGAAGGATGAGAAGAAGAAGGATGAGAAGAAGAAGGACGAGGCCAAGAAGGAGGAGAAGAAGGAAGACAAGAAGAAAGAGGAGCCCAAGAAAGAAGAGAAGAAGGTTGAGGAGAAGGTTGAGGAGAAGAAGGAAGAGGCCAAGAAAGAGGAGAATTGAGAGTTGGGCAGAAGCTAGGCAGGAAATTGGTGGCTGTGAATTGTTTGTCTTGGGAGTATGGGATCATTTAGAGTCTGTGTTGTGTGTGTGTGTGTGTGTGTGTGTGTGTGTGTGTGGTGTTGGGAAGTACAGCGTAGTTCAGCTCTCGGCTCAACCCCGGGCAATTACTCTAGCCTTAAATCGTCATCTTTTACTGAAATCTGTAATTGTTTATCCAGCCTTCTATAAGTTGAGAACTCAAACTGCTCACTTGCACGCATGTGCACACACACACACACACGAACACACACACAGTGTAACAGGGATATACCACTTTATTATGTCACTTTTTTTCTCTTGTGTTACTTTTCTTGTGTTCATGCACGCCTGTACTCTGTGCTCTTACTAATCTTTAACTGCGTGCCTTTTGAGGTATGCTGGATCAGTATTACACTGCCAAATCCACTACTCGATCACTTTTCCGCCCCTCATCCTCTCCTCTCCGACATACTATCTCAAGCATTTGTCCTTTTACCATTTAACATTTTTTTGGCTTAAGTGCATTTGACCCGATGCTTTGTGTCATAGCTGCGTACTCACAAAGGATTATGGGTAAATGCCAGGGTTGAGCAAGAGTCCTGTTGCCATGACTAGTGTTCCATGTGTGTCCTGTCCCCTGATCCCAAACCCCTACTTGTCTCCTGAATTACATCTATTCTCCCTTAGTGATCCTGTTCTCCTTATTGGACCAGACTCTTTGACGGAGAAGTCAATCACTGAGCCCCACCCACATCATTTCCCAAGGCAATACGGAGGAGTCAGTGTGGTTTCTGAATTGCTCAGAATTTCACGTACACCTATAAAGCTTGACGAAATGATCTAATTATGAGGCTGTGCTAAAAAAATGCTATTTTAAGGCATACTTTAAAAAAAAAATTCTGAAGAAATGTAAGAACATGACCCTATAGGATATCACTGATTTATATTCTGACCGACACCATGGTCTTCGCTGAAGTGGCCTTCTCGTGTATAGTCACAATATCAATCACAGTGTACACAAATTAAATGATTCATCTGTCATGGAACATGTTGCCTAGCATCTTAATGAACTCTGCTGCAGAGCCGCACTAGTGAATTGGCTCCCTCCACAAACAGGCATGCAGACACACATTCTCGAGCTGTGTTAAAGCAGACACGCTAAAACACTGAGTTCGAGATAAACCCTGAATAGTGTTTTATTCCCGAGCCTCCTCCAGGATTCCACATTATCTGGAGCATTCCGCTCCGATCCTTATGACTGCTGGCCTGTTTCCAGAGTAATCATTGTTTTTCTGATTCTCTGCCTCTCCTTTCTCTCTCTCTCTTGCGTTTTTACTGTCAGTAGTTGGCATAGCAACAGGCATTTGGCCAGTTGTGATGACATGGCCCCCCCCCCCCCACCACCACCACCAATTACAATCACGCCCACACTTGTTTACACACCTCTCCCACCCCCACGCCACATTTTTTATTCAATTAAATATTGTTTAAAATCTCTTTATATGCTGATTTGACATCCATTCAGGCTGATGTGTCAGAAGGGCGTATCCTGGCACGCTTATCCAGCCCACTGACTCCTCCTTCGGCGTAACTTTATGCAGCTGTAGTGCTCTACTGCCTCTCATGGCGATGTAGATGCACTGCAGCGACTTTATTTCCGTTCCTCCGTCAGTGGGTCTGGTTTTTGTCTGTGTGTGAACAGTGTGTGTGTAGTGTACGGATATGGTTGAGAGGTTGCATGGATGTACGTCTCTGTCCTCAGGTCAGTTGTCAGATTTAGATGAAATGTGTTTTTGTTTTTCTGTCTCTACCTCCCTTATACTATGAACTAGCACATATGAGCTAGCTTTCTTGCCCTCCCCCCTTGCAATTTTATCTCTAACAAACATCTCTCTCTCTCTCTCTCTCGCGCTCTCTCTGGTGAATGGCCTGTATATGGTTTGGTATTATTTGCACTCTGATTGTGGATCTTAATGCACTTACAGGGATGGCAGTCCCACTCCCAGCCCCACTGTTCCTCAGGAGTCCTCTCCAGTGCTTTTATGATGTTGGCATTTACACACTCTGTGCTCTTTTACATACACAACCACATATACATGTACTTATTTTGTTCCATATACACATGGTCACAAATGGTTAGAAGAAACTGAAATTAATCTCAACCAGTTTGTTCATTACTGAAAGCTTGTCCATAGATCCATGGAGGAGGTTATCCAGAAAGCACCGGGAAGGGCGTGGCACTGCCATCCTTGCCTAAAGAATGACAGTGTTCTGACTTGAGACCGGCAACTGCATTCTGATGCGGGTCCAGTTTCGGGAACATTCTAGTTCATGTTTGATTCATTATTTTTTTTGTGTGTATCTCTGGTTCTCTCTCTGTGTTCTTGTGAAAAGTGCTTCAGTTCTGAAGTACCACATGACCCCGACTAACACTCCAGTGAAGGGTGTCCGTCCTCATTCTCTTACCTTTTTGTTGTATTGTTTTATTTTTGTTGTTGTCGCTATATAGTCCTACTATTCGGTTTGAGTGGTTCTAAGTTGAAGGGGCTTCGCTGCACTTCCATTCAAATGTGAGGAATGATGTTCTGTTGATCTTGATTAAGTGTGCCAAATTGTGCTTGAGGCTCTTGCCTTCACTCCAGCTATCCTTACTACACTGAACGACAAAAAAAAAAAAACTGAACGGCAAGAATAATTGCTGGTCGCTTTTAAACCAACTGGCAGTTTAAAAAAAAAAAAACAAACAAAAAAAAATCTCAAACCGATGTCGTACCTGTCGTGTGTGGTTGATCGCATCGCTGAAATTTACTGGTGCTTAAGAACTCCTGGCTTTTCCGATAATCCATGCAAACGCTGTTTAGGTCTCACTGTGCCGACCGTTAACAAACACTGGAATACCTCCACGAAAAAATACAAATACACACACGCACGCTGCCCTCTCTGGCACACCAGCTCTGCTCGGAAGGGCTGATCTGTCAATCAGTTAATGCTAAATCTGTGTTTACAACTCAAACGAAAGATCAGACCGTGCAGAAATGGAGATCAGACTGAACGTGGTGTTAAGATACAGCAGAAAATTAACTGAGTTGTCAGTGTATTTTCTTTTCCCTCCCAGACATACAACTGCACTGTTTGGACTGGATTCTAGTTGTAGAACCCAGTTTCCACCCCGGATCTTCAATCACATTCTCTAAGCAGGGTTGTTCTGGTTCTCGAAACCTCCAGCTGGGTGACATCAGAGCTGTAGATTTCACCATTTCCTCTGTTGTGGTTTTGTCTGGCTGTACAGCAAAAAAAATTCAGCTATTCTGCTCTCAGCTCTGTCCCAATAGTATTAACATCTGCTTTGTGACTGCATGCATTCCCTGGCATGAGGTTTGTACATTAGCACGCAGTTTGCACTTTAGTCCACGTCCCTTTTTTCGGTTCGGAGGCCCAAGATGAGTTTAGCTGCAGGTATGCATGTCTCTGGTTGATATGGATCTAGCTGTGTGGATGTTGTCCAGAGCAGTTGAGGTTCCGTCAGAGCCGCACTGCTTCCTCTTTCATTCCACAGCCGCGGTAACTTTCCCAGAACAGGAAACTCTCTTCAGGACTGCTTTCAGCCTTTCAGAGCAGTATTGTGACCTAAGCTGCTTGAGCTTATACTTTTTACCTTCCATTTTTCCTATTTCAACTACAAATTGACCCTTCGATAAGTGAATAATTAGCATTTTTAGATATGACTTGGATGTGCTGGTTGACAGGGTATTTGACAAATGTAGAATTTGGTCTTCTAAAACGTCCGACTCTTTTCACCACCTTAGTTGTGGTGCCTATTATTACAGCGACTTATTTTTAAGAACCAAGATTTCTATATCGATGCGTTTTGTATATCAGGACCCCAATGATTGCCATGACATGACTATAATGCAGTTGCTAAATAGCTTCAAACAACAATCGCTCTCTTCTCGAGCTGTATTTGTATTAATCACCCTTTCTTCCACACACGTCAGAGATGCGACAGGCTGTTTTCTTTGTTTTTCTCCAACTCCCTCAATCAGTGTGCTCTCCAATGTATTTGAGACCCTGTGAAGGGCCGCTGCTTCTGTGCTTGACTCTGGGTTGGATCATGTGTGACTCACACAAAAGTGGTCAAGAGGACCGTAGAGCTCGTTTAACGCTTGTGTGTGTGATGTTACCATTATGCCTTACATGTTTTCCAGGACTAATAAAAGAGCATAACAAAAAACAAAAGAGGTTGTGTGGTTATTCCTTATTTACATATAGAAACACATTGCATTGATGCAGTTGAATGCAAAACCTTGAACCCCCCTCCCTATTTGTTTTAAATAATTTTTATTTTTTACCTGTACCTGTCTTTTACAGTACATTTTCCTATGGTAATACTGGAAGTTGGTGTAAATATTACAGCAACTATATTTCATCAGCAGTTATCTTTATCACTACTTGATTTTATTAAAATTGCTGTTAAAGGTTGTTTGTTTTACGTATTGAGTTTTAAATTTAAACTGATTTCAAGTCAAATAAGCTTATAGTTGTTAAATTTGAACTGTAACAATACTAGTCATCCAGAGTCATGTAAAAATTTTTTTTTATTTATTTATTTATTTTTTTTAACCAAGCACCCAGACTCGTGGATGTACAGTATGTGGGTCCCAAGAGCCTCACTTTGAGGTCCGAATAATTTATATGAATGCACCTCATTAATGTGTTTAATAACCTGAAACAGTTAATAAGTTTATTAGTTTATAAGTACAAAATTTAGCACTCATTAGGATTTGAAAGTCATTAGAAGATAAACAAAAAAAAAAAAACCAAACATGGATTCAAAAAACATTACAAATGTAAAAAATAAAACTTTTTTTTTTTTTTTTAGATAATACAAAAGATCTCATGTATGTAAAATGTGATGTGTGTGTGTGTGTATATGTGTATATATATACACAGTGGTCTGCAAAAGTTTGGGCAACCTTGTTTATTTCAATGATTTTCCTTCATAAATCGTTGGTTCTTAGGATTA
>JAFFST010009907.1:11869-25931 GCA_022414735.1 Noturus placidus
CCCGTGTGTCGGGGGTTTCCTCCGGGTACTCCGGTGTCCTCCCCCCAGTCCATAGACATGCATGTTAGGCTGATTGGCGTGTCTAAAGTGTCCGTAGTGTATGAATGGGTCTGTGATTGTGCCCTGTGAAGGACTGGCACCTTGTCCAGGGGTGTACCCCGCCTTGTGCCCGATTCCTCCTAGGATAGGCTCCAGGTTCCCCGTGACCCTGATAAAGGAGTAAGCGGTAGATGGGATGGATGCACCAATGGGAGCAGAGCTGCCATGCAAGGCGCTAGCTTGTAATCAGGAGCAACTTTGGGTTCAGTGTCTTGCCCAAGGACACTTCGGTATGTGGAGTCACATGGGCCGGGAATCGAACTGCCAACCCTATGATTAGAGGACAGCCCGCTCTACCGCCTGCGCCACAACCACCCACTTGATTATTAAAGTTAGATTATATGGAGAATCTACTATACAACGCCAAGCCAAATAGACATGACTAAAAATCTTAATGTGCTAGAACAATGTGCATCTTAATCAACAGCATTGTGGTATAATAAAAATAAAAGATTCAGAGTACTGTGCGTGAGGAAAGCAGGCCTTCTCGGAAAAAGTCCAGATTTGTTTGGAAGATTTCTGTAATATTATTCTCATTAAAATCACAGGATCAAAGTTTGAAGTTTGATGGTTCGGGAGAAATTGGAGGAATAGAATGGAAAGTTGTCTTTGAGAAAATTAGTGAAGCCTCATCTGGTATTGCATACGTGATTCCCCCAGTGTAATAGCAGACTCCATGCCATACCCACATGAGAGAGCGAGGGAGGATGAGACACTGCTTTATTGCGCAACCACTCATTTCAAGCATTCTCCATACATCGTGCATGTCCTTGTTTTCTCACACAGGGAGGTAGAGTATCATTTCTGCTCCAGCTCACCCTGTATTACTCTCTGCAGCTATTATTTATTGCATACTTTATATACTAGATAAATCTACTTGTTTGGTTAATGCACTACATTGTTGAATGCAAATCTTTAAGGCTTTAAAACGAATTTTTTTTTCGTATCTCTGAGATCTGGATTGAAGGTGGGGGGGGGGGGCATGTTTGATGTTGTTTGAAGATGGACATGAAATAATGAGGGGAGGAAAAGAAAACGCAGCGCAATACACCCGCATGGAGATCAAACACAGATTGCACTTCTTCGAACTGAGCTGATTTTACGAGAGTTAACTTGGGATTGCAGCAGTCAATCATATGAGCTTTCGATAGGGTGAGAGTTGCAGATCGACTGTCCAAGAATTACACCAGGGACACATTGTGTGTGGTATTTCTGGAGTTTTATTTATTTATTTATTTATTTATTTTTATTTTTACTTCTGAGAAACACTGGATTTTCTAAATAAATGCACAATTTACTGAGTACTCATTGTTTATGTAACATCAGGATGTGTGGTAATGTCTTTGTTTAGTCCCTCATCAGTGTTTGAACCCTGTGGTGTTTGTTTTTTTTTTTTTTTTTTTTGTGGTGAGGGCTGGTTAAATAAAAAATAAAGGATAAAGCTGTGGTGCTTGGTTTTTTTTTTCTGCCCAATTTTGCCTTTGAAGTTCACTTTATTTGGCTCTCATGTAGGTCCTAAAAACAATACAAAAGAAAGAAAGAAAGATAGAAAGAAAGAATGAAAAACAAGACAAAAAAGCAAAAGCAAAACGACAAAACAAATCAAATACAATGAAATAAAATGTAATTAAAAGACATTTTCTTTTATTTAATTAAAGCATGTAGATAACATTTTATATTTCCATGTTCACCCTACATCCATGTGAGTTGCCTCTACATTCCCCAATTTCCTACCCAAAAAAAAACATCAAAGTAGGAGGATTCACTACACAAAGTTGTGTATGTGAATGTGAGTGTGTATGTGTTTCATCCAGGGTGTATTCCCGAATCACACTCACTATTCCCAGGACAGATTCCGGATCCACCCTGACCCTGAGCAGGATAAAACAGTTACTGAACACGCATGAATAAATACAGATAAATAAATAAAATAAATAAAAACCACCCCGACTTTCCAGTTTGATTTGTAGAATCACAGAAAATTCCAGCTGAAAATATCGCTGGAAGCAGCAATTATGGGGCCAAGCACTCAAACAGCAAAGAAGTTGATTGAACGTACTGCTGTTGGGTGTTTTTAGGCCATTAGTTTCAAATCCATCGACAGAATTATTTATAATCTTATAAAAGTTTGATGCTTCTTATCTCTTGAGAACTTGGCAGGAACCCTCAAGTCATGTTAGTGATGACGTTCTAAGTTTGGTCTGAAGATACAAATACCTTACGGAGATATAGCCTCATGTCCATTTCAGTGAGGAATTTGGTTTCTAGCCCTTATGGTTCAAAAATTATTAGCATAAACATAAGTGATAGGTTTGCGTTTTGGTGGTGCAAGAAGGTTGTAGATAGCAACTCCAAATTTTCTGTGGTAACTGTCACTTATGTGTGCCACATTTTATAATGTACGGTTCTATGGTTTGCCATAATAATTAGAAGAAGAAGAAGAAGAAGAAGAAGAAGAAGAAGAAGAAGAAGAAGAAGAAGAAGAAGAAGAAGAAAAGGAAGGGGACCAGAATATGAACAAAAACAGTAGGAGCCTACAAACCTGCAGTGCTTGGCCCCTATTCAATGTAACACCCAATGTATCTCATGTGATCATTGGTTTCTATGGAATCTATTATTAAATGCAATATTGTCAATTTTAATGTAACTTATTTCATGTAGCTCGTTTTAACAACAGCCGTTCCTTTATAGAAATCTACACCAGACACCTTAATGAGCAAGTCAAACCAAAAAAACTCCATACTATCATTACGAAGAAGCTTTGAGAGAAACCGGGGTCTAACAAAAGGTAATGATCCCTTTTCACACACCTATCAGTAGAAAATATCTGCCATGCACAGAATAATAAACACATACGAGCATATGAGAGTCACAGAGCACCGAGTAAACATTCCAGAGACGGTTTGAATTTCCTGCAAGGATTGTCAGTCGAGCTAATGTGTGGCTAATTAAAAATCATAACAGAGCAGGGTTTCTAAAAGCAAAGTGATGAGAACACCTCAGGATCTTAAAGCGCCAGTGTCTCGGATAGCACGAGCGCACATACAGCTTGGGGAATAAAAGAACAGCAACAGATCATTAATTCTGTTTGGAGTGTGCAGTACTTGACATATGGTGTATATGATAATCATGGTACAAGCTGAGACTCCAGCATGCCCAGCTCTAACAGATAAACTAAATGCAGAGCTCCAGAAGGTTGCACTGGCATGGGGTCGTCCAAACACTTCATCACGCCTCCAATCTATCTGAGTGAGAGTGTATTATTCAGGTTTCATTTAATTATCTATGTTCAAGAACTACTACATAAACGGAGAGCATATTGTAAACAAGAGGCTTGAGTAAAACAGTAAGGTTTCATCCTGAAATGTTATTTCATAGCTGCAGGGCATTGTCGAAGAGAAAAAACAAACAAACTCAGACCCCTACTAAAACTAGTACCTTGTGATTGAAGTAGCTATGGTGGATTTTAATAGCTCATACTCTGGGGCAAGAATGTTCTGAGTTTAAGAGGTCAGTAGCTACAGTTTGAATTAGTAGTTGGACTGTCAATAAACAAGGCTAATATGGTCAATCTTTTGGGTCCTAGTAGTTCTAGCAGCATTTTGTACCAACAACTGAAGGCATGGGCTAATTTCTCTGCATTGTTCAGAGTTGAGCAAAGCGCACATAGTGAGGATTTTGTATTCCTCAGTATTGAGACCTCTCTAGAAGCACTATCCAAAGTGCTGACTTATGCTAACAAGAAATTCTAAACTTGTTTATAAACTAAATATCAGCTGGAACAAGGAGCAGGATCGATGGAATACACAATATGTCACACTGGATGTTCATGTTGTTGGCTGTAAATACACTCAACAAAACATGGGATAGCCTTACAAGACAATAATTTAATTTAAAGCTCTTAGAAGGCAGCATAGCTTATTTCGAAGACGCATTATATACTTTATGGATACAATTATGAACAATACTTAAAGTGTGCTGTAAATGCGTTCTTTGCAAGAGAATGCATCCATTTAACAAGAACACTGGCATTATTTTATTAATTTCACAAGTCAAAATGGAGAGTTGATAAAATAATGAAATAGGTTAAAGGTCAACCGATTTTACCAATACTGATAACTAAGTTGGGCGGAACCTGCTGATAACCGATTAATCAAACAGTATTTTTTTCAAATTGATACTGAATGAAAGCGTAACACTTAAAGCAAATTATTTCTGAACTTTATTACAAAAATAAACAGTACTGACTGTACCATGAAAATGTTCTGTATTTTTTAAAATGAAATAAATATATAAATACTAATATATACACTATCGGTCAAAAGTTTAGACACACTCATTCTTCATTTTTATTTTTTCCCCATTTTATAATAATAGTAAAGGTTTCAGAACTCTGGAATAACACAAAGGAAACTACAGGAATTATCTTGTGATAAAATATACAAAATAAATCAAAATACTTTAACATTTTAACATCTTTTCCAGAAATATATTCTTGGCATTTTCTCAACCTATTTCTTGAGGAATACCCCTGAGATGCCTTTTAAACAGTATTAAAGGAGTTCGTAATTATGCTAGAATCTTATTGGCTGCTTTTCTGAATATTTAGCTCCAAATCATCTATTATTTAAAAAAAAAAAAAATTGTAAATAAAATTTTTCGAATATGAAAGAAATGAATATGTTGGCACAATTATATTTTTGTCTACAACACAGATTTCAAACATTTAATCACACACCTTCAGAGCAAAAGGTTTTTAAGATCATGAGAAACATTTCAGTCGAGTGTCCACAAACTTTTGACCGGTAGTGGATATTAACTATTAACAAATATTAGTAAATAAAAGATATACATCCAAACTGTTGCAAAAAGTAATGCTCCAAATAATAAATAAAAATACAGATATCCAAAATGAATCAAAAAGCACTCCAAATAACACCACAAATTTGTCAGTGATAGTTTTTATTTTGCCTCTAGAGGCCGCTCTCGTACTGTATAATGACAGCGGACCTTTCTTAGCCGCTCCTGCAATGGACGCAATTGGGAAAAACAATCAATCGGTCAACCTCTTAAATAGCTTATATCCTGTTCAGTGTGAAGTTACGCGCACAAACGCAAGCATATCAGCAACTGTCAGAATGTAATAATTGTTTTTTTTTTATTATTATTATAAAAAAGGCAATAGGGTTCCAGCATTATGTGCTTGGACCCCTAATAATAGGTTGCTTTATAAGCTGCAGATGATTCTGATAATGATAGTAAAAGCCATAAAAGCATGATAAAAAAAATAAATAAATAATAACTCAAATAATAACACAGGCACCTGTTACAATTACATTACCTCAAGTTAGTATCTTGTAGCTTCATTTAGTTGTGCAAAGGCAAAAAATAATTAAAACAAATACTATTTCCTTCTTCAGGTCGTATATTCTATCCCTGATGTTTTACTCTTGACTTTACTGTTGACTTTGATATCAGTAATCTAGATGTTTGTTTGTTTGTTTGTTTTTTTTTTTAAAATCTTGTCTCAAACTCCCATACTCAAGAAAAATCTGGAAAGTCATGAGGTGTGACTTATACACAGATCATTAAGCAGCTGAATCTGATTCTGAACATGCATAGCTTTCCAAGCATAACTATTGAAATAATTTACTTATAAAATCCGATTAAATCTCAGTTGCTGACTCTATGTGAAGAAATCTTCAATATTTTGTACATTTACTGTATTAAGGCTTAGTGGTGTTGCCTATATGTTTAACTTCCTATATGTTTATTGCCTAAATGTTTAACTTGTGGGGGCGCACGGTGGCTTAGTGGTTTGCACGACTGCCTCACACCTCCAGGGTCTGGGGTTTGAGTCCCACCGGGACCATGTGTGTGTGGAGTTTGCATGTTCTCCCCGTGTGTTCCTCCGGTTTCCTCCCCCAGTCCAAACACATGCATGGTAGGCCGATTGGCATGTCTAAACTGTCCGTAGTGTATGAATGGGTGTGTGAGTGTGTGATGGACTGGCACCCTGTCCAGGGTTTCCCCTGCCTTGTGCCCGATGCTTCCTGGGATAGGCTCCAGGTTCCCCCGTGACCCTGATAAAGGAGAAAGCAGTAGATGGATGGATGGATAGATACTAAATTGCCAACAAGTGGTATAAATCTTGACACTTTTCAATTGGTCAAAGCACAGAACTGAAAAATCACAATCGAGTTTTTCTTTTAATTTACACTATTTCACTTTGATAAAGCATAATACTTAATTGATACTATATATATATATATATATATATATATATATATATATATATATATATATATATTGATGTAATGATACTCTCTCTATATCATGGACACTCTAGAATTCCCTTTCACCAAGATTATGTTTCTTGATAAACTGTTTATTTGATAGATTGAGAAATGTAGCTAGCACTGACAGAACCATTATTTATTGCTAACAGAGGTCAAATCATTTCTGGAATTTATTTCTGTTGACTCATGAATACCAGAGTATGCAGGTGGATGATTCTGAGATGCAGAAGAGCAAAATTCGATTAGGATTCCAGTCACTCTACTAATCAATCCATACTGGTTTCTCTATCCACGAGGGCTGAGTTAGCTGGGCTAAACTGATCATCTCAGTTGTCCATTTAATATTTTACATTTTATCACTGGAAAAAAAAATATAGTAGAATGCTTTTAACAGACTGGACAAGCTTTCTGGTTCATAGTTAGATGTAGATGTTGTACAGAATAAATATTTGTAATGATTTTGATAGTTTTATAGTTTAAAATGTTTCGATAAAGCCTTTCTGTTGGAAGTTTTTCTTTAGAGCGTGAGTAAGATCACTGTACAAGGGACGTGTTTTTATGCCAAAATCTTTAACCTCTAAATGGCACATCATTATTTATGGTTGGTCAGAGGAATAGCGATGCTGTATACACAATGATCCGTTTATCAATAGAAACGACTACTGTATGTATGCTTCAATTTCTTGAACTTATTGCATTAAAATAAGTCCAGGAAGCCTGTAATATTAATTGTAATAATAGATGAGAAGACTTCTTATTTGAGGTCAAATCTGTCATGTTAAGAAGAAATAATACGGTGTATATAGATTTAAGAGGACCCAGGTTCTGAGTAAATCCTGAGGCACAGGTAAATATAGCCATTTTTAAAAGAGCTTTCTACATAAATGTAGCCTAGGGGTCAGACTTGCTTAAAGCCTAACATATTAATCAATGTTTCAGTAATTCAAATACCATTAATTCCCTGTTCTCCAGTAACAATTTAATTTACATTGACACATTTAGGAAGCGGTGTGGTATATTAAAAAAAAAAAAGAAAGAACGTTCTGCTTTTATATTACAAGTGCTTGTAGAACAAATTTGACCATTTGTTAATATAATATAATATAATATTGAAGTAATATTAAACCAGAACCTTCCTTCTTTCTTTCTTTCTTTTTTTTTTTAATATACCACACCGCTTGCCTAAATGTGTCAGTGTAAATTAAATTGTTACTGGAGAACAGGGAATTAATGGTATTTGAATTACTGAAACACTGATTAATATGTTATGAAATAATGTCATATTTGTGACTCGAGGAACGGACAGTCTGAATAAGGAAGTTGATACTGCTGCAGTTTCGCCTGTTTGTCTTCCGCCTGGTCTGGGCTCTACTCTATTTTGTCAATGCCTACTTACTCTACACAGATGACTACCTACAAAATGATCAGGAATGCAAGTGGCATTGCAAGAAATGTGAGCAGCACCCTCCTGTGAGAAAAAGGCTTGACAGCTCATCACTCATACCAGAAAAAACAGACACGCGTGTCAGAATACTGTAATAATATTTGGCCGTTAAAGCCACAATGAGGCATATGTCATTCTGACACACCGATGGCTCAAACTTTCACCATTTTTCGAGGTCACCCTTTTCTTCCCGCTGATCTGAGGACGAGTTTCCTGGTTTCTCCTAAAGCAGTTACGATTATACAGCAGATAGCAGATAGCTCTTTCTGCACTAATGTAATGACTGTCAGCTGGAGGAGGCTGCAGTTCAGCTCATCTTCTTCCTTCATTACACTGGTCGACCAGAATAGCCAAAATCGCTCCTGTGTGTATTACCATCCCTCTGGACTGTGACAAAATATGAGTGGGAATGCTTTCAGGGTTTCAACACATCAGATGATGAGTGTAATGTCTCGGTTTTCTCAACCTTGCAGTAGCACAAATCATCTACTCAAACTGGAGATGTAGATAGATAGATAGACAGACAGACAGACAGACAGACAGACAAATAGACAGATAGATAGATAGATAGATAGATAGATAGATAGATAGATAGATAGATAGATAGATAGATAGATAGATAGATAGATAGATAGATAAACTGACGGCAGAACGGACAGACAGACAGGCAGACTGCTGGATAGACAGACAGGCGGACGGATGAACAGACAGTCAAACAGACAGATGGATAGATAGATGGACAGACAGACAGAAAGATGGATAGATAGATGGACAGACAGATGGATAGACGGATGCACAGACAGACAGATGAATAGATGGATGGACAGACAGACAGACAGTTAGATAAATGGACAGACAGACAGATAGATGGAAGAACATACAGACAGATGGATACATGTATAGATTGATGGACAGACAGACAGACAGACAGACAGACAGACAGACAGATGGACTCAGACAGACAGACAGATACATATTTGCATGAAATAATTTAGTGCAGAACTGAAAGCATTTAATTAATTCTAATAATTTATTTAGTATAAAAATCACAGATTGTTGTTGTCATGTTTACTGAACCACTGAATCATTTTTATTATTTTTATTTTTAATTTATTACAGCATAGTTCAATTGCAGTACCTGATTTCAAGATCCACATTGTAAACACTTCAGAGGAAGGTGAAACGCGTATGTAAGTTTTGAAGCACATTAATTATTCTGTCAGACATTTACTTTTTTCTCTAATTAGAAATATCAGCCAGCGCCTACACTGAATATATGTGTATATATATATATATATATATATATATATATATATATATATATATATATATATGTGTATGCTCCAAGTATTAGTTCAAGTAATTATTACCCATTCAACTCTGAATACTTACTGCAAGTGCTCACGTACAAATGCACAGTTTTGAATTCAATATGTGTAAGTATGTTCCATAAATTATTTCCAATCAGGGGATTAGTTTCAGGGGGTATAAGGGGCGGGGGGAGAGATGACCCCCAATAATCAGGACCAGCAGTTACACCCCCATATAGTTTTTATACCATGATCAATTGAAACATATGTAGAAGTAATACTTTTGTAACAACATTGGGCTTCCGAATTGATTTTTAGTGTGTCATTAATAAATCAGATAAAAATACTAAAAGCCCCTCTAAAAAAAGGCCAATAGTTGGTATCACCCAACTATTGCCTCACAACACAGCGCTTGATTTCTTGATTTCAATGGTTTGATCATTAATGCTTTGTGGACAATAGATAGATAGATTTGACAGATAGATGGATAGATGTAAGGATGGAAGGATGGTTGGATGGGAAGATTGACAGAAAGATAGATAAGCAGACAACAATTACCTGTATATAATGACAATGCAGATATACTAGCTGATTTTTTTTTTTATCCCAATGTATTATTATTTTTAATTTAATTAAAACTATCAGGATGTATAACCATTCACACTCCAACCCCTCCAATGTTAAACCAAATCTACACCCACACCTACAATTACCACCTTCTAAATGCTAGGACTGTACTGCACTGTGAAATAATAATTATCAATTTGTATAGCGCTTTTTTACAATGGTACATTGTCTCAAAGCAGCTTTACAGAAATATCATTTTTACATTTACAAGTGACTTACTAATGAGATCACATTCACACACCAATGGTAGCAGAGCTGCATGCAAGGTGCTAGCTTGCCATTGGGGGCAACTTAGGGTTCAGTGTCTTGCCCAAGGACACTTCGGCATGGGATCACCCGGGCCGGGATTCGAACCACCAACCCCACGATTAGTGGATTAGTGGACAACCCGCTCTACCAACTGAGCCACAGCCGCCCTGATAAATAATGTCATAGCATGTTACAGAAATCAAATAAGAACAGAGTTGTCAATGATTAAGCTGTAGAACAAACAGTTAATACAAGAATCAGAATATGCACAGCTCCTGGAGATTTGATATCGTACATGATGTATTGTACACACACTGACCATCTGTTACTCATTAGTCACAAAAGCAGAGGATTCAGTGTGATTTTGTCTAAGTCCAGATTCACATCAGAGAATATAAGGGTAAAAACAAGGGCCACGGATACAGTTTCCCGGAAAAAAAACAAAAAAACAAACCCACTTATGAGTCACACGAGTACGTGCTGGAGAAAACATCTAGGCTTTAATGCAAGCTTATAAATTTAATGATGTGATCAGTATGACTTCACACACTGTGGTAGGTATTCACAGATAGGTTATGCACGTGGAAATGAACGATAATAGGATCAAGTGCTATTTGATAAGCTACTGAATAATGATGGCTGAGGCCATTTTGTTCAACCTAGTTTGCAGCAATAAATGTATAATAAGAACTAATAAATCTCACAGAGCAATACTTTGGCAGTATACTCGACTCGTGTTGGATATTTATTTGAATGTGTCATCTTCTCATTTAAATGTCTTCATATTGTTCTTTCTTACATTTTTAATTCCCTCTTGTTCTCATGTTCCAGATTACATGAGATGTTTTTTGAGCTTAAAGGCAAGAGCTCGTAACTTAAAGTGGTGGTCTAGACGCTAGGGAAATCCCCGTTTGAGACACCTATAACCCTGAAACGTCTAGCAAATACAGAGGCATGCACTAGACGCGGATGATTTGCGTGATCTGAATATGGCGCGAACTGAAAATCACTTAAGCAAAGTGCGTAACTCAACTCTGAATATGAGGAACCTTTCTTAGTACTGACAGATCATTGCGTTTCTATCTTTAAAGAAAAGCTCAAATATAGAAAAAGAAAAACATCTGCCGGTACATACATAAAACATTGCAAGAAACAGCAAACAGCACATTTCTCTCACATCTATTGTGTACAGTACTATTATATACTCGAGAGCAGTGTTACTCAAATGGGATTATGTGCACCCCGGGAGGTATTTGGAGTTAGAACGAAGTGTATTTAACAGAAAAGGAAAATCCTGCGTTTTTAGCTGTCTGTCTGTCTGTCCATCCATCTTTCCATCTGTCTGTCTGTCTGTCCATCTATCTATCCAGCTGTTTGTCTGTCTGTCTGTCCATCCATCTATACATCTGTCTGTCTGTCCATCTATCTATTCAGCTATCTGTCTGTCTGTCCATCTATCTATCCAGCTGTCTGTCTGTCTGTCTGTCCATCCATCTATCCATCTGTCTGTCTGTGCATCCATCTATCCATCTGTCTGTCCATCCATATATCCACCTGTCTGTCTGTCTGTCCATCTATCTATCCATCTGTCTGTTCATCCGTCTGCCTGTCTGTCCATCCAGCTGTCTGCCTGTCTGTCTGACCATCCTGCAGTCTATCTATCTATCTATCTATCTATCTATCTATCTATCTATCTATCTATCTATCTATCTATCTATCTATCTATCTGTCTATCTATTTATCTATTTATCTATCTGGCTGGCTGTTAGTCTGTTCATCCATCCATCAATCCATCCATCCATCCATCTGTCTGTCTCTCTCTCTTTAACAGAAAAGGAAAATCCTGCGTTTTTATAGTTTTTAGTAAATTTTCAAAAATGAATGTAGTGTAATTAGACTACCAATGTGATTAAGGAGATCTAATACAGAATATAATTCTGCGACAGAATGATATTTCCTTTATTTCCATAAGATAGAGTGTAAACACAAATGAAATCTAAATGGACAAGTAGTTCACTGTATAATACTACTTACTGCTCAATGAAGAACTGCTTAATAATGGTAGTATAATAAAAGAAGAGTGAACGATATGCTGCATTACGATGATGAAGAGAGAAAATAGACTGAAGTGTCAGCGTTTTCTCGCCAAAACGAATGATGATTACACTTCAGCGTCGTCCAGCGTCCTTGGCAACACCCTGCTGCTGCCGAAATTGTTGTAATCAGAACTTACATCAAATATTAACACCTTCATCATGCAACATGAATGAATGAGCAAAGGCCGTCGTCAGCAGTGTGGATCTTGCAGATGACTCGCTTCATCCCGTGCTCGCGGGTGATAATTACCCAGGAGCAGAACAGGATGATGTGTATGCATAATGCTGTGTAAAACCATCACTACTCAGGTAAGAGATCCATTACAGCTGTGTTTTGTCTCTCAATTATTCTGCTGCTTGATGCATGTGATCTCCTGCTATATACGTCTGGTGATTCCTGGACACCATCCTGGTATTAGATTAATTATAAAATTCCTCATTACATTTGAAACATGTCCTAACACCATTGGGGTTTTTTTTTTTTTTTTGCTTCTAATATTTGTTGCTCAGCACATTTTCATTCCTCAGTGTGACTTTCAGTCTCAGAACAAACGTTACAACTGCACTACTCTATAGTTTGCTTCCAGTAGCAGAAAATGGATTGAATCCAGGGATCCTGCTCTTTTGTTTTGACCTTGCACTTCATTTTACCTGCTCCTCATCTATCAGCAAGGTCAAAACGCATGGATATCAAATCCCTGGAAACATTTCCAAGAGGTAAAACGTAGTTTCACTGGTTCTCTGTACAAGTGCTGACTGATGGAGCTGTTTAAAAATGCACTATTCAGAAAGCGTTTGATAGGACTCTGAACGAGGAACCAGATTGAACGGAAATCATAAGACTTTATATATTGATATATAGATTTCCAAATTGCTACGCCGGGACGAATCAGTATTAAATACAATTTTAAATGCTAGTTTATGGATGTTGTTTCTAGCTTTACAGAGCTTGCTAAACATGCTAAACCAGTTAAAAGATATTGTAATGTATTATTGTTATTGATTTTAAAATGTTGTCATATTTAAAGTGTTAAGCATGTGATTATGTTTATGACGGATGGCCTTATCCAGAGCAACTTAAATTTATTTCATTTATACATTTTAGGAGTTGAGGGCCTTGCTCAAAGGTGCAACAGTGGCAGTGCTGAGGTTAGAACTCACAACCTTCCAGTCAGTAGCCCAATGTCTTAACCACTGCTCATAGTTAGTTATATGTGCTATGCTATGCCAGGTGGTTGCTATGTTTATCCAATCAGTTGTTGCAAGGAGGTTGCTATGCTAACTCAGCTGGTTGCTACATGGTTGCTATGTTATCCTAGGTAGTTGCTGATTGGCATCCCAGGCTTCTACAGTTGGTACAGTGCTTCTAGGAGGTTACCATGGTGTTCCATGTGATTGCTAGGTTGTAGCTAGGCAGTTTATAAGGAATATCAGTGGGGTCCTATCATATTCCAGGGATTGAAGTTTTAATTATCCTTAACATATGTGAAGAAACATGGGTTTAAATCGTGTAAAGGCTGGACCAATGAACCGTTCCTCATGCTTCCTATGAGTGAAATAAACACATATTTGGAGCGTTGCTATGTGGAAACCGTAATTCCAATCTTTCCCAAAAGCACAAGAGATGTGTTCCAGTGTGGGATCTACATGTATACCCAATTTTGTCGGTCTACACCAAACATTGCAACCTGCCAAAGCAGTATACATTTTTGAGAAGAATAATAATATGATGAAGGCTTTTACTCCTCTTATATCGCAACAAATTGCCAACCTTAACCTCTTCTATTAACTAAAGTAGAACAGTGTACATTTGATCTATTCTTTCTACCTGGTGCTACATCATTATGTTGGGGCGGCTGTGGCTCAGTGGGGCGGCTGTGGCTCAGTCGGTAGAGCGGGTTGTCCACTAATCCACTAACCGTGAGGTTAGCGGTTCGA
>JAFFST010009923.1:8982-23264 GCA_022414735.1 Noturus placidus
AATTGATGGGAAGATGGACAGGCCAAATACAGGACCATTCTGGAAGAAAACCTGATGGAGTCTGCAAAACACCTGAGACTGGGACGGAGATTTGTCTTCCAACAAGACAACGATCCAAAACAGAAAGCAAAATCTACAATGAAATGGTTCACAAATAAACATATCCAGGTGTTAGAATGGCCAAGTCTGCAAATCTGATAGAGACATACCCCAAGTGACTTACAGCTGTAATTGCAGCAAAAGGTGGTGCTACAAAGTATTAATTTAAGGGGGCTGAATAATTTTGCTCGCCCAATTTTTCAGTTTTTTATTTGTTGAAAAAGTTTGACATATCCAATTCCACTTCCACTTCATGATTGTGTCCCACCTGTTGTTGATTCTTCACAAAAAATTACAGTTTTATATCTTTATGTTTGAGGCCTGAAATGTGGAAAAAGGTCGACCAGTTCAAGGGAGCTGAATACTTTCGCAAGGCACTGTAGCAGGGCTGTGGTATTAAAAATAAACTAGAGCTAAAGAACTATGCCCACTCTCATATAATGACTTCAAGCCATTTGTTCTAATAACTTTCTAAATTCTCATCATTCTTTTCTTAACATCTGTCTTCTGGCAGAAAAATCAAGAAAGCTGACAGCTCAGCTGTCGTTGGTTGCGATTAATGTATGCTTTTACATTCTGCTTATGAAGATATATTGGTTGTCTCAATTATGAATTAAACTTCAAGTCAATCAAGTGAATGTACACAGGGGTTAAGACCCCTAGCTGAGGCCTGAAATGTGCCTTGATTATTTCCACTATTGATTTCATCAAATTCTTGACTTGTATAAATCCATTTTTGACATGTTGCTGTCAACCGCCATTTTGTCTCCATTATCACATCAGGGGTTTGATTGTATGTGCGTGTGTGTGTGTGTGTGTGTGAGCTCATGCATGCAGAAGGGGGCAGATAACACATTCCTCCGAGTGTGTTTTGCTGCCCTGTGACGCAGAATGAATGGAAGTTTGAAAAGATGTAGTTGGCTGGCTTCACATGTCTCAAAAAAAATGTCCCAATGACACATGTAGATAAAAGACTTGGCAACACTGATGGTTTCATATGGTTTTGCTTTGTGTGTAATAAGAAGTGAATACATTTTTAGGTTCTCTTAAATGGTTATTTAATTTAATTCACTTCATTTGTCAAAGTCAACTTTATTGTTATTAAGGACATTGCACAACATATTTAAGCCTTTCAGTTCTACATCCCACACTTTAATTAAAAAAAAACAAACAAACCCACAAGTAAGTAAAGTAAGACAAGAGTAAATAAAAGCAAACTTGTAAACACAAATCTAAAGATTTAAATGTGGATAACAAATTGGTATTTTAAATTAATTACCTCATTTATTTTTTGATTTAAAAAAAAAATATTTCATGTTTTACATAAGTATAGACAAAAGTAAACAAACGCAAACTTACAAACACAAAGTGCAAAGCTAAGCACAATGGATAACGATAAATAAATAAATAAATAAATAAATAAATGGTGTTTCATTTTTTGAACTCATTATTGAATTAACTACATAATTTAATAAGTATGGATTGAATTGTAGTCTGCAATTTGTATAGCTTAAAATACTGTTGCAACACTACAAATCTACTTTAAGTAAAAGGTTTATACCACAAACAGAATCATTTACGGTGGAATGATTCAGAAGTGTAAGTTGCCTGAGGTGCACAGTGTGATAATGTGGTGTAAAGGTGCAAAGAATTACAGTACCATGTAACATGCATGAAAGCAATAATATCTGTTATATCCACTTTTATTAACCCTCCTGTGGAGAAGAGATACAGCACAACAGATGCTGTCACAAAGCTTCAAAATGTAATATATATACTGTATTTACAGTATGAAGAAACGATCTTTCATTCTAAATGTATTAAAAAAAAAATTATTTGCAAAATGCTGGTTATTTTCTCTGCCCCAGATGAAATCAGCTTCTCTGTACAAATCAAGTCTTGGAGTAGATTGAGGCCATCTCAAAACGGCGCACGGATAAGCAGACATTAGGAACAGTGATATTGGTCTAAATTGGCTGTGGAAAGCACTGTGGATGTTCACATCTGGCTCCAAGTTAAATGACCCTCTCATTTTATGAAACTCTGTAAGCTCCATAAACTGGAGCGAGTATGTGCATCTCTACTCTCAGAAAAACAGTCCCCTGCTCCACTGATGCTCTTGCAAAGCGAAGCTGATGGACTCTTGAGACTTGGAGTGTAATTCCATTTAGCATTTATTACTTATTACTCACAAGCATCCTTTCATCACTGTGGTATGAAAAATAACAAAAAAAACGAGTAAGTGTACAGTGGAGATATTTGATATTACACTGATGTTATTGGAATACAGTTGGGTCCAAATGTCTGAGAGCGACAGCACTAGTGACAATGCTGTGCTACTGTGCATACGTTTCTAATTTAATACAACAATATTCATTACAAATATTCTTGACAACTTGAGTGAAAAGTTAAATCTTTTAAAAATTTATATGAATTTCAGTTCGTTAATGACAGTGTGTGCTCAAGCTGGAATGGACCCCATAAGTTTGTACAAAACCTTATGATGTATTTCTGATCATATTCATCAGAGTGTCAACTGAACACTTGCTTCAACAGGAGAAATTAGAAATTAGGAAAATTGGACCTCTTGTACAAAGCTGTTAACATGGTCAATAGGACCTAGAAATAGTGCATAATAATAATAATAATAATTATTATCATTATTATTATATATTGAACACAAACTTTAAGTTTATAGGATTTATACTTTACCATAAACTGAAAGTAAATACATGCTGTCTTACAGTTACATCTTACATTTTCAGTTACATTTTCATGAAAAACCAAATACAAAATCAAAGACAAATCCAGTCAATGATGTGTGCATTGTAACTTTGTCCATTTTTATTATTATACAATTAAATATATGTATAGGCCTCCTAATACTACCTACTGGCAATAAATTGCAATGAATGAAATGCAAAAGTTTAGAATAAAAATGCAGATATTATATTCTATCAGGACCTGCTTGTAATTTTCAAAGTGTGTGACTATATTTGGACAGTTTGTATCCCAAAAATAACATCATTAACTTGCATATACTAAAGATTCACAAAGTTGCCATGCAGTTGTGAGTTGCCTTCATTAGGAGGTACATCACAGGTACATATATGGTTGTCGATGGAATGTAGTAATCCCACTCTCTGGTTTTACCCAGAATAAGATGAGATCTCTTTTGAGTGTGGCTCCGCTCGAGGTTTCTTAAGAGAAACACTACTTGTTTATAGATTAATTTATTAAATGTTCAACTATGAACAATGTCTAGTTCAAAACACTAAAGTGTATATATTTAAATTGGAGACAGTCTAATTGTAAAATACTTTGAGTGCAGAATATTCAAATAGATGGTGTTGTTCTTTCTTGTGTAACTGTGTTCATAAATGTTTTCTAAAATTGGCACAGAAGGAGCTGTGATGAGGCATCCACCTGTAGCATCTGTTGGGTTTTATTAAAAAGCTATTAAAACCAGGATGAGTTTGCACTATCCACAGGGATTTTTCCCAAGATGGCTGCTCTTGCTGTGTTCACTTCATCTGTCACCAGACCCCCCCTATGAGTTAATAGTACAAACCAAATGTCAATCATCTGTTCCTTCGCAGAGGTGGCTACCTGATGAGACAATGTCACAGATTAGCATAGTAGACAAAAGTAGGCAGGGGAATACAGAGCTGTTTCCACTTGCATGAATTGGGAGAGTCTGGAAGTTTAATCTCAGTACTGCGAGATTTTTTAGGCAAACAACCTTTTCCTTACAAGGTGCAAATCGACTGTCTATTTCTTCTCCCAGGAAAACTCTGGACTCTTTTCCAGCAGAGAGGATGACCCTGCAGCGTGAGAAAGGGCGTCGGCAGGCAATTCGTGGCCCAGCATTCATGTTCAATGCACGTGGAAGCAGCCTGACAGCCGAGGAGGAGCGTTTCCTTGATGCAGCCGAGTATGGCAACATCCCAGTAGTGCGTAAGATGCTGGAAGAATCACCCACTCTTAACGTGAACTGTATGGACTACATGGGCCAAAATGGGCTGCAGTTGGCCGTAGGCAATGAGCACCTGGAAGTGACTGAGCTGCTCTTGCGGCGCGAGAACCTGGCACGTGTTGGCGATGCCCTCTTGCTGGCCATCTCAAAGGGCTACGTGCGCATTGTGGAGGCGTTGCTGGGCCATCCATCATTTGCTGGTGGAGAGAGGCTCACGCGCAGCCCATGCGAACTGCAGGACGACGACTTTTATTCATACGACGAAGACGGCACTCGCTTCTCTCCTGACATCACACCTATCATCCTAGCCGCCCACTGCCACAAGTACGAAGTGGTTCACATGCTGCTGATAAAAGGTGCACGCATCGAGCGGCCGCACGACTACTTCTGCAAGTGCGCCGACTGCACGGAGAAACACAGGAAGGACTCGTTCAGCCTCTCCAGGTCCAGAATCAACGCATACCGTGGTCTGGCCAGCCCTGCATACCTCTCGCTGTCCAGTGAAGACCCCGTTCTTACCGCCCTGGAGCTCAGCAATGAGCTCGCCAAACTGGCCAACATCGAGAAGGAGTTTAAGGTACGATGGTTGGGAATGGTTAGACCTCCGGATGTTTTAACGTTTTGTTTTTATGTTCAAATACTTAAAATCTGATTGCTTGAGATATTTGTATGGATTTGAACAGGCAAGGGTAATGTGGTTGGATTTTGTTTGTAGAAGTTTTTTGAAGAAGTAGAAACCTCGTATCTTTTCATACAACTTTAGCTGTGCAAATTGTTTTGAATTTGCCAGCCTAATAACATTTTGGCTTTAAAATAGTACATTTCGAAATATTTACTAAAAGTGTGACAATACAAATGTTTTTTTCCACTTCAGTATACAATGTACTAGGCTCAATTAATGAATATAAAACATAATTTAAAAAAATATATAAATGTTCCAATCATTTCGCTTTGAACAATTTTTTTCTATTCGTGGTCTCTTCATCTTTTATTTACATTCCCATCTGTGCACACATTCCTGCTATCAGGATTGTTTCTGAGCATAGAAAAACAATGTGTGTGTCTGTTTCCATAACTATTTTTATCTTCATAATAAAAGATATAAATGTAATTTATATTAGTTCATTATAAAATAACATTTTCATTTATATTATAAAATAAAAAGGATGACCTGGGTCAATGAGACATCTGTTGCTACTTTTTGCTATTTTTGTCCATTTCATTTAGCTGAAGGCATAGCATTGTGCATGAAATTTAGGACATGGCTTTGAAGAATCGTGAAGGTTCTTGTCACTGTTGTAGATTGAATGACATTGCTGGATGGTGCAACCGTTCAAAACTTTCACAAAATACAGCAGTAAATCAAACATTTAGGATTTACATTGTTGTTCTTTTTCTAGGGCTCTATTAAACACTTTTTTTCTGACAAATGTGGGTTTTCATATGTAGTTGTGGTGTGCTTGTTCATCAGGAGAGGTGATATGACCCTTACTGAGAGCAATAAACTTGAGATCATCATGATCTTGGCACAGATGCTCTATAGCAATGCATGCTGGGGGATTAGTCTGCCATTTGATCAGCGGAAATGACCTGAGCAGAGCTTTGTTGGATGATAGAGACACTTGTTAGGAATAATTTTGCATTTGCTGATTTAGCAGATGGTTTTATCCAAAGCGATTTACTTTGACATTCAGCAACTGTTATTATATTCCATTATTAAATCACAAGAGCTGATTTGTCAATGAAATGCTACAAAAAATTAAGTGAAATTTTTATTATTATTATTATTATTATTATTATTATCATTATTATTATTATTGTTATTATTATTAACTGTTCTAATCTGTGTCTGGTCAGTTACAGCTATGTCTTGCTTTGTATTATATATTTATAAAGTCTTACGTATTTCCATATTGTATAAAATGTGTACTTCTAGTTTTGTGGTGTTGTTTGATTTTTGATATTTTATGGCTTTAACATTCACCTACTTGCTTTAATGTCATATATGAATATGCTTTGGTTTACAGTGTCTTGTAGGAGACAAAACAAAAGTCTGCTACCTAAAAACAATGGAGGAAATAGGCACAGACAAAGGTTAAAAGCATGTATTGATTTCATTACATAAATGACTAACCAGGTAATAACTTCAGTACCGATGTAGATGAATTTAGTACACATGTAAATGAATTAACTGAGCCCAGCTCATCGGACCAAAGCCTAGCCTACTAGGTGACAATCATTAGCTCAGAAGGAGAAGAGCTTTCATAAACTTTCAGAGATTTTTCATTTTATTTACTCTCTCTGGTCTCAATAGTGATTCTAAAACAAAAATTAACCTTAAAAATGAATGGACTAAAAAATATAATGTGTGTCTCATCTGTTCAGGGTTCAGAGTCCAAGACGCTAGTAAAAGGTGGTAATATAATGTACCATTATGAAATAAAGCATGACAACCAACTTAAAACAAATGTTATTTATAGCCATAAGCTAATCAATAATGGTTATGCATTGCAAAAAAAATGTTTTCACCGTACTGTCATGTTAGTTGTTTAAATGAAAAATTGTAATCTTGCAATTTTATGTAATTGGATTGTTATACATTTTTAGCTTAACAAAATTTTATATTCAGTTTTAGACTCTCCTGACACCATTTAATGATCAACATTAATTTGCCAAACTGTTGAGCAGGATTGTCCAATCATATCCGCAAAGGGCCGATGTGGGTGCAGGTTTTCATTCCAACCAAGCAGGAGCCACACCTGATTCAACCTGTTTAATCAGTTGATCTTGGCTTTCAATAGACTCAGGTGTGGCTTCTGATTGGTTGGAATGAACACCTGCACCCACACCAGCCCTTTCTGGAAAAGATTGGACAGAGAATAAGTTGATAGTCTGTCTATAGATAGATCATAGCCTGCCTATAGCACACTATAAAAATAGTGTCATCAATTAAGAACACTGTAAAAAATGATTTAACTTATTTATTCTCTTTAACTCCAATTATCACGAACAGTTTTGGATAATGAACTCAAGTTAATAAGTTTGCAAAAATGAAACTATGGTTATCTTCAAGTTGAGTTTACTCACATTTCTTAGTAACAGGTGAACTTTCACGTCTACGTTTAACCAACAACATGAAATGTCTTACAGTGAACAAACATAATCACTTTATTGTAAATTTACATATGTAGATCTACATATGTCCATGATGTTAAGTTTTAATTTATCTTTGTTTTCTATTTCCCTAAGCAAAGCTCTTAGCCTTGTATATTGAGAGAGTCATTGATTATTTAGCCACCAAATGCACTAAAAAGAAGAAGAAAAATGTTTACATGGAATGAGTGCTGTGTAGGCTGTATAATCATTCTACATTAAAATAAAAATAATTTCATATTTTAATCTTTATCTAATATTGTAACAAATTTTTAAGTAATAGTAAGTAAATAATACTCCACAGGAAAGTAGATGAAAAAAGATGAAAAGTGAAGGTGGATTTTAATTGATTTTAAGTGAAGGTGGAATAAGTGAAGGTGAATTTCATACAAAATATGAAAGTAATAAAAGCTATACCTTCCCTTGTATAGAAACTTAACCCTAGATTGTTTCCTCTGACTGTTAGAAAGCACCGAGACTGGAGACTCCTTCCATAAATGCTAATGAAACATCTCCTGACAGAAGACTTCATTATAACTTTGAAAATTGTTTGTCAGTATAAACGATATGCTCTGCTTGAATACTTTTCACACAGGCGTAAAAACCCAATTCAGAGCTTTTTTTTCCCTTATGAAAAAAAATATTGCATTTTATACAACTTGAATTTTATTATTACTTCTTCATGATAATGGATAAATGTTTTTTGTTCTGAGGTTTTTATTCACAGGGTTGGATAAGACGTTTAATTAGAATTCCCCGGCTCTTCTCAGCAGATACTGTTATCTCACTCTTTCAATGTATAACAGTTATATACAGATGTCCTGGACTGAATAAGCCTGATTTTGATGAGGTAAATGTGCACAACAGTGCCCCTCATATCAAATACCTTCAGACAAGAACTGTTCTTGAAGAGTTGATGTTCTACTAAGCCGTAATCGAATTTGACAGCATGGTTGCTTTGCTTTATGGAGAAAACAGTCAAAGTATTAGTATCACACCCAGCCAAGCAGGACATTCAGGATCTTCTGCTAATTCAAACATTGTTAGTATCTGCTGCTGCTGGTGGTCCAGTATGCCAAAGCAAATCCCAAACCATTGTTTTAATTTCTGTTCCCATTTATTCATTTGGCAGACACGTTAAATGCAAGTACTGAGGAGACACTAGTCATTAAGCAGTCAGTCACAACCAGAGTTTGGTGTAACACATTACTGTAATCTAATGACGTTTACTTATACCGCAATAACGTAACGCATTACATTTTATATTTATGTCATTTGATTACAGTTACTGATGTCAATACAATTACATTGCGTGCATTACAGATTTATTAAGAAAACAATATTAAGTAAAATGCATTTTTAAAATAAATCACGTTTTGCCCCGAAATTTTTTCTTTAGCGCAAAATAATTCTCCTCTCAGAGTGGTTTGTCACTACGCAACTGAATGCCAGTAAAAGAACCTGGCAGTGTTGTAATTTTATATCTTCAGTAAATGGAGGCTAGACCAATCAGACAGGGTTTACAGGAAAATGTGTGGAAACACTCGCGTCTTATTTTCTGACAGTCTCTCAATTCTTCCAAATGCTAGCTCACAGTCAGTGTGAGGAAAAATGTACATACAGCATTTTTTTTAAACCAGTAAAGAGGTTTAAAAAAACAGTAAACAGTAACATCTTCTCATTGTGAGAAGGAAAACAAGGTGTGTAAATGTCTATATGAGTTTCAGTTAACGTGAACATGATATGAGCAGAGCATAAGGACAGATAATGTACTGTTCATAGCACTGTAGCAACTAAACCCATACAATAATAGCTTAGCTGTGCCTCCTCTTGGCTAGTGACTCCAAACTAGCCTAGTTATAAAAGTTTTATATTTTATCAGACTGGTAGTCCTACAAACAGTAACAATACCCACAGACATACACAGACAATCCTACAAAAAGTAACAACGAAGTATTTTTGTAGATTTGATAGGTTTTGCAAAGTAAATAAATTAGTAATCTGATTACATTTTACATACAGTAATCAGAAATGTAATCAGATTACAGTTTTAAAGTAGTAATTAGTAATCTAATTGATGTATTACTTTTTTTGTGTAACTTGCCCAACACTAGTCACAACAATGAAGTATGACACAGTCTTATTAGTGCTGAGTATAGAGAACACTCCTATATGATCTTCTAAGACAACTATAATATCTGATTAGGCCTATCACACTTATTATATATCACAAGGTACAATCAAATGCACCATCATTTATTTAGTTATTCTCAGTTAAAGGCTATTTGTATTTGTTTGGTCATTGAAAGCTATCATTTTACTCTATGATGTTTTTCCTGATTTAGCTTTTGCTGCAAAATCGCACATCCTAAAGTAAATTATTTGGTCGGTAGTCTTAGAATGCGATCGGTGGTCTTAGAATGCGTAATGTGATTATTTATTTAATTTATATGTTTGTAAATAACAATGATCTGCCTTTAAGCAGTTTTTGCTACAGCATGTGTGGATTAATTTTCTATAACAAGGTACAAGATACAAGGTTTATTTGAATGCACTTGTTTTAAGGTTTGTTAACTTACACAGGGATCTATTGTATATGACAGATGCTCCAGATCAACAGATTAAAAAGGTTTGTGTAATTGTTGTACTGTTCTGTAAGGAGATGTTTATTTAACATTTTTGCAAGGAGTCTCCAGTGTTAGAGCTTTGTACCAGTCAGACGTATGTAAATCTGTAACTTTAGGTTTTTCGGAAAAGTTGGAAAGGGAATCAGAAAGTATTCAGGAGAGAAGACACTGGGACTTCCGGTTTCTCTGTATTGTGACAAGCTTCATTATTTTTTTTTTATTAACAAAATTGTGTATTTGCTGTTTTGTTCTGTTGTGTTAACAGAGATCCTACCTTCTCTCTCTCTGTCTTTGTCTCTCTGTATCTCTCTCAAGCTCCTTGCTGTTTATTGCTATGTCTGTCTGTGTTTGTTTCACTCTCACTCTTTGTCTTTTTCTTTCTCTCTGTCTGTTTCTCTATATCTCTCTCTGTCTCTCTCTCATGCTCTGTTTCCCTCTGTATCTATGTCTCTCTCTCACACCATCTCTCTCTCTCTCTCTCTCTCTCTCTCTCTCTCTCTCAGAATGACTACAGGAAATTGTCTATGCAATGTAAGGACTTTGTGGTGGGCGTGCTGGACCTGTGCAGAGACACAGAGGAAGTGGAGGCCATACTGAACGGAGACATATCTGCGGAGCTGGCGGCGGGCCAGCACCATCGCTCTCTCATCAGTAGAGTCAAACTGGCTATCAAATATGAAGTAAAGAAGGCAAGTAGCTCAGCTTTTCATCTTCTGCTGTAATGTACATGACTTGTGCAGTCTGTTTGCTTTCCTCACCATATGATTAGCTTAATATATAACCACCCGTAACAGCTAATTCCACTAATGGCACCCTCCATGTGCTACTGTCTCTGAACGCTCCATCCTGAGATATGACAGGATACAGTGAAAATACAGTGTACTCCTCAGTCCTGTGTATTTCATATTGTGTGTGTGTGTGTGTGTGTGTGTGTGTGTGTGTGTGTGTGTGTGTGTAAATAATGTATGTCTGGAGGGCAGGACCCTATTTTGGTTTTCAGAAAAAAGTTACATACTCTTGGCTTTATATCATCTCCAAAAATCATGGAAAAACTATTTCTTTCTTTAAAAACAAAAAAACAAAAACACATTTACACTCAGAAAACAAGAGATCTTTATGACATAATCAGTGTACATTTTCATATTTAAAATGGACGTACATGGTGTTCTTATGAGGAATTCTACCAGGTCACCTTCTTTATATATCAAAACATGGTCATTATGAATAATGAATAGCTGTTTTGACATTAGCCGAGACCAGTATTACTGTTTTCAATCAAACCATCATGTTTAATTAACGTATACTGCTGCGCGGTCCTAATGTGTAACATATACAGTATCTCACAGAAGTGAGTGCACCCCTCACATTTTTGAAAATATTTGATGATATCTTTTCATGTGACAACACTGAAGAAATGACACTTTGCTACAATGTAAAGTAGTGAGTGTACAGCTTGTGTAACAGTGTAAATTTGCTGTCCCTTCAAAATAACTCAACACACAGACATTAATGTCTAAACCACTGGCAACAAAAGTGAGTACACCCCTAAGTGAAAATGTCCAAATTTTCACTCCCAAGTCATGTGACTTGTTAGTGTTACAAGGTCTCACGTGGGAATTGGGAGCAGGTGTGTTAAATTTGGTGTCATCGCTCTCACACTCCCTCATACTGGTCAATGGAAATTCAACATGGCACCTCATGGCAAAGAACTCTTTGAGGTTCTGAAAATAATAATTTTTGCTCTACATAAAGATGGCCTAGGCTATAAGAAGATTGTCAAGACCCTGACACTGAGCTGCAGCACGGTGGCCAAGACCATACAGTGGTTTAACAGGACAGGTTCCACTCAGAACAGGCCTCGCCATGGTCCACCAAAGAAGTTGAGTGGACGTGCTCAGCATCATATCCAGAGGTTGTCTTTGGGAAATAGACGTATGAGTGCTGACAGCTTTGCTGCAGAGGTTGAAGGGGTCGGGGGTCAGCCTGTCAGTACTCAGACCATACGCCGCACACTGGATCAAATTGGTCTGCATGGCTGTCATCCCATAAGGAAGCCTCTTCTAAAGATGATGCACAAGAAACAAACCAAACAGTTTTCTGAAGACAAGCAGACAAGGACATGGATTACTGGAACCAAGATAAACTTATTTGGTTCAGATGGTGTCAAGCGTGTGTGGCGGCAACCAGGTAAGGAGTACAAAGACAAATGAGTCTTGCCTACAGTCAAGCATGGTGGTGGGAATGTCATCGTCTGGGGCTGCATGAGTGCTGCATGCACTGGGGAGCTACAGTTCATTGAGGGTACCATGAATGCCAACATGTACTGTGACATACCGAAGCACAGCATGATCAGTATGCAGTATTCCAGCATGATAACGACCTCAAACACACCTCCACGATGACCACTGCCTTGCTAAAGAAGCTGAGGGTGAAGGTGATTGACTGGCCAAGCATGTCTCCAGACCTAAACCTTATTGAGCATTTGTGGGCCAATCTCAAACGGAAGGTGGAGGGGCACGAGGTCTCTAACATCCACCAGCTCTGTGATGTCGTCATGGAGGAGTGGAAGAGGACTTCAGTGGCAACCTGTGAAGCACTGGTGAACTCCATGCCCAAGAGGGTTAAGGCAGTACTGGAAAATAATGGTGGCCACCCAAAATATTGACACTTTTGGCCCAATTTGGACATTTTCACTTAGGGGTGTACTCACCTTTGTTGCCAGCAGTTTAGACATTAATGGCTGTGTGTTGAGTTATTTTGAGGGGGCAGTAAATTTACACTGTTACACAAGCTGTACACTCACTACTTTACATTGTAGCAAAGTGTCATTTCTTCAGTGTTGTCACATGAAAAGATATCATCAAATATTTACAAAAATGTGTGGGGTGTAATTACTTTTGTGAGATACTGTATGTGTATATCATTCTAATCATGTCATTTAAATAGAATGTATGCTGGTGGCATTTTTATAAAATTACACTCATCAATGTTGTGTGAATAATTTATTGGTAGAAATAACCAGCTGGCTGACAGAATTTAAACACATTTTGTTTGCCATATCATTTGCTTTTCACAATATTCAGGAATAGAGTTTATATCAGCTAATTTCCTCATCTTTGTGAAGGCAATATATTTGTATTTGTCTGGAAGATTTATTAGACATTTTATCAATTATTTTAATTATAGGATGTTTCGGCTTTACCATTGAACTTAAAGCGGTCAATAAAGTGGGATATAAATGACTACTAGGAACACCAATTAGTTTATATGACTACAATTTTTTTTTCACCTGAATATTTTATGTTCATAATAATGGAGATATAAGTAAAAAACTGTCAGCTTATATTACAATGCTAATCTAAAATAATGAAACAAACAAACACAAAGTCACTAGATGTCTCTGTGGTATTTTTGGAACATTACTGTTTCTCCTTTTTTTTTTTGGTATTTTGCAATTTTAATGTTTGACCCATGTATACATCAGCTCTTCCGTCAGCTGCATGTCATTATGTGAGATTTAAAGGGGAAGAGCAAAAAGTTGTCCAATACTGATTTAGCACAGCTGTGAGATTTATCTATGAATGCAATTCCTTGTCAACCTATTCTAACGGTGATTACAAACTGGCTGTGCGTTACGATTGCTCGGACAGATGCCAGGCTGCAATCTTGTAGCTTTCTGATCATAAAACTATACAGTTTAAAGTTATTTAAGTTTAGTTTCTCACAAAGCTAACAGGAAAATATTTCTAATACTGTAGTGTGAATCTCAAAGGGTGTCTAACTATCTGGTCATTCAAGTGTACGTAATGGTTTTGTGATAAGAATCTGATGTGAACTGGAGATTATAACAATGTTAATCTAATTTTAAAAGCATGGTTAATTGAGGTCAGCTATGCACTATTAAAGTGTTGTTATTCATTCCACCACATAATGTGGCTTCATTTATTAAGGTTATACTCTATATAGTATAGATGATGTATATAAAGATTACTCCTTTGTCAAAATATATCTAATTATCCTAAAAAATATGAAGTCAAGTGAAGTGAAGGTAGAACAGCTATGATTATTCTGTCAAAGGAGTAATCTTTATATACAGTGGTGTGAAAAAGTGCTTGCCCCCTTCCTCATTTCCTGTTCCTTTGCATGTTTGTCACACTTAAGTGTTTCGGAACATCAAACCAATTTAAACAATAGTCAAGGACAACACAAGTAAACACAAATTGCAATTTGTAAATGAAGGTGTTTATTATTAAAGGTGAAAAAAAATCCAAACCATCATGGCCCTGTGTGAAAAGGTGATTGCCCCCCTTGTTATAACATACTATAACTGTGGCTTAGTTCAATTTCTCTAGCCACACCCAGGCCTGATTATTGCCACACCTGTTCACAATCAAGGCATCACTTAAATAGGAGCTGCTTGACACAGT
>JAFFST010009923.1:33337-48062 GCA_022414735.1 Noturus placidus
GATCCCATGCCGAAGTGTCCTTGGGCAAGACACTGAACCCTAAGTTGCCCCCGATGGCAAGCTAGCACCTTGTATGCAGCTCTGCTACCATTGGTGTGTGTGTGCACTCATTTGTCCAAGTCGCTTTGGATAAAAGCGTCTGCTAAATGAATAAATGTAAATGTAAGGGGGCAAACACTTTTTCACACCACTGTAAACCATGTGGTATGGCCATCACACTCAGCAGATGCAAATCCCGAACACCTATGGGAGATTTTGGAGCGATGTGTTAAACAGCGCTCTCACTTAGCAAACATCAAAACACCAACTAATTTAATATCTTTCAGAAAAAGGGTTGTTCATTTCTTGAAAACAGTTCCAGAGAATTGTACGAGACTTACCAAGGTGCATGAAGCTGGGCCAAAACCTTACTAAGGTGTTTTATGTTGGTTTTTCCTTTCATTTCTCACCTGTCTATATTTATAAAAGTTTTGAGTCATTTTGAAATATCTTAATAGTAGCAGTCAAGAAACTAGATGTTTCACCATTCACCAAAGGGCCTTCATTGATACTCCCTGTAATGGTAACTTGTGTTAAGAGTATAACACAAGCTGGGTTGCCTTGACTTACAGTACTGACTTTGTTCTGCTAGACAATTGATGCATTTACCGGTCCTGTCCACTCCCCCCTCCCCCTCGTCCAGTGAATTACACTGTTCAATGCAGTGTGACAAAGTAGTGCATTCATTACATCTGGCAGCCTGTGTACTGCATGGAAATGATCATCTATTACTTAAGTCATCATGTTGAGTGAGCCACAGTGAACACACTCTGGACTAATTCCATTTCCAGCCCTGTTGTGGTTGGCTTGTCCATGAGAGGTTCCTGAATGAATGGGTTCATTCCTATTACATATCCATCGCGGTGGCCTTGAATGTAAGTGATTTTCAGCCCTCTCTTGAAAAACATCAGCTCAGCAGTCAATTTGTAAATTAGACCGAATGCAAATTCTGCGATTGTCCTTTGGGAGTTCTGTTTTTGTGAAAAATCTTGTGAAAAATAAAAATTCCTCTTGTTGTCTGTGGATTAGATTTATTAGAAAAGTATATATAAATTGATATCAAGTGCATGTCTTTTCCCAGAGTTTATGGAGAGTTTATCCCTTTTCACAGTCACCATACTGCTGATCAAGCATGTTCACAATTACTCATGCTTCTTAAATAACCAATGTTTAGCAAATATTGTTATTGTTTTTAACAATGAGGTTACTTCGCATTCTTGTGTATTGCATACCCGATAAACCCCTCATGTGCATCCTGCCCACTTCTGATATAATTGCAGTCTTCTTTTTAAAAAAAAATGACCTCAAGAAAGCATTCATCAGAATAAATAGTCAATTAGAACTCTATAAAATATCTAATCTTTTAAATAAACCTCAAGACCAACCACATCAATTATCTACTGAATCAGAGACAGAGAAGAGATTGATAAGAGAGAGATGGATAGACTAAAAGAGTTTTATTTTACGTTATTTAGTGGTTCAGAAGGTTTTACTCCATCCTGCAGGCATGATGTGGTCGGAGTGTAAGGAGCTTTGGACAGAAGGGCCGAGGGAATACATCCTGCAGCTGTGGAACGTTCTTGACTTTGGCATGCTGTCCATCTTCATAGCAGCGTTCACTGCCCGCTTCTTCGCCTTCCTGCAGGCCACGAATGCGCAGAAGTATGTGGACGAGAACATCCATTCCGCTGACCTCTCTCTGGTCACTCTGCCACCCGACATCAAGTACTTCACGTACGGTGAGTAGGAGAGACGGCTTTACTTAAAAATGGGTCTGAAATGGTTACAATTATTTTGTATAACCCTTTTGCATTCTTCATGATATCTGTTTGTAAGGTAGTTCTGACAGCATACATGTGCACTTCATTTTAGGTCATTCTAAGTCTATTTTTATAGATAAATTGTAAACTAGTAAAAAAGTACATTTTCTTCTTTTTCTATTCAAAAACCTTGGAGGATACAATGTTTAGGAAATGTAATGACGTATTTGCTTACTACAATTATTTATTTGCTGACATTTCAAAAAAAATTTCAGTATAAATGAAGTATTTTTAACTGAGCAGATTTTCAGGAGTGTTTCCACAACAAACTTTTACAATCTTGTACCTAGAATCAGCGTGTATGATTAGTCTAATATAAAAAAAAGATGATAAAAGTCGATTTCACAGTATAGAGTTATACTAAAAGATGTACAATATTTGTTGTGATTGTGTTCCTCCAGCAAGGGATAAATGGCTTCCCTCAGACCCTCAGCTCATCTCAGAGGGCCTGTATGCCATCGCTGTGGTCCTGAGCTTCTCTCGTATTGCCTACATCCTCCCAGCCAATGAGAGCTTCGGCCCGCTGCAGATCTCCCTTGGACGCACTGTGAAGGACATCTTCAAGTTCATGGTGCTCTTCATCATGGTCTTCCTCGCATTCATGATTGGCATGTTCATCCTCTACTCTTACTATCTGGGAGCTAAGGTTAACTCTGCCTTTACCACGTGAGTTACAGTCAATCAATCCTTCTCACTGAAGCATTATATCCGGGTGTTCATTTATCAGCATTTATCCGAAAGGCACTGAATGCAGAGTTTAAACATATATCGCCTACAAAACACATGAGCATGCTGCAGCTCATTAGCAAGAAAACAACTCTGTCAAATTATGGTTTCACTAAACTGTGTATTACATTAGTATTGACCTCCATTGTACTCATTTTGTATTGTAACTTCCTGGAACTGAAATGGACTGAAATTGGGATTATATATGAATGACTTTAACTGGTAAATGGATTTGGGATTATACATAACATTTTTACATTGCTAATGAAGAATTCCATCATGAGTTGATGATCAGCTTATGGTCCTGAGTATATTGCTCAACTTATCCCCCTATTGGAATAACAGAGACTAGCTGCATGATTTGTTTTTTTTTTTCTTGACATTTTAAGGTTTAAATTTTAAATTAAAATGTAAAACAATAAAAAATGGCTTATTGATTTTTTTTTTAATCAATTGGTGAAAGAGTTTCCTTTTGTCTACATGCAGATGTATATTTTAGTAACATTTACTCATTGGTTTTTACTTGAATTAGTTTAATTATATTGAGTAGTGTACACTTCAATTGAGTAATTCCAATAATATCCAATCACATTCCATCTATTTGAACAAATTATGTAGATGAAATCGCAAATAAACATGTCATGAGTAAATTTATATTAAGTTAACTTGTATTAGGAGCAATAAAGCAATGGCTGTTTTCATCCAGGGCAAAAAGGAACTACATTGGGAATGTGCATGTGCAAGTGATACAGAATTCGATAAAATTGCTTATTTGTTTAACCAAAAACTTATTTCAATAGAATAGACAAGCTAAATATGTACTAATGTACTAAGGCTGAGTCCATTTTTTTTCAGTGTAAGTTAATTATTGGGCCAGTCCTGGTCCCTGAACCATAAGTTTGACATCCCTGCATTAAATACAGAGTGAGAGCCAGAAATTGTGAAGCATGCAAAGGCAATTAAGTAGTCCTATAAGATCATTTCAGCCCAGTTTGCTCACACACTGCAACTCTAGCATCTGACCAAATTCAGATGGAGAAAGTCAGGGCTAAGCGTGAGGTTGCCCGACCAAAGAACTCATTTCATGCTGTAGTTCATCTTCTGCAGGGACACAGTCTCACTAAAGAGTGCAGGAAGGAATGAATCACGTTCTCTTGCAGCACTGTGTGTGTGTGTGTGTGTGTGTGTCTCTGTGTGTGTGTGTCTGTGTGTGTGTCTGTGTGTGTGTGTGCGTGCGTCTGAGTGTGTGTGTGTGTGTGTGTGTGTGTGCAATTTCCTCAGGTCTAGTAATTTCATCAAGAGAGCTCTAGGACACCAAGCAGATTTACTTCACAGTAATTTCCTGTTACTAGTTACACAATCCTCTGTCGGTTTGATTTTCATACAAAATGTCCTTGAGTTCCTGGTAAAATTGTCAATAAATGAAATTGACAATAAATTGTCATCACATTTGTTTGAATGAACTGGGCCAATAACTATTTCAAGAATGCATTAGGTTAGTCTTCAAACAAGAACGGAACTAGAGCTAAATACTAAGTACCACATCTGTCTTTTCATTGATCTTTATCTCTGCAGAGTGGAGGAGAGTTTTAAAACTTTGTTCTGGTCCATATTTGGCTTGTCTGAAGTCTCCTCCGTGGTCCTGAAGTATGACCATAAGTTCATAGAGAATATTGGCTACGTCCTGTATGGGATATATAACGTAACTATGGTGGTGGTTCTGCTGAACATGCTCATCGCTATGATCAACAGCTCCTACCAGGAGATAGAGGTGAGTCCCAACAATCTGATATTCACAATTATTTACAGTTGAATGGAAAGATATGAGATATGAGACACTGATGAAGAAAACGAACGAAGGTTGAGTGTAATGAGTGCTGTTTATGAAATTAGTGTATGCAATAAAAAAGCAAAGTAAAAAAAAAAGAATAAATCAAATTCAAGCAACAAGTTGAAGGAAAGCCTATTAATTAAAATAAGTTATGCACAACACTGTTGAAGTCTCAACAATCAGTCTGATTAGTCAGAAGATTAATTTTCTTTAACAGCACCTCTGAGAGAAGTGCATCTGTAAAACAAGATTATATTAATGTGCTCGTTCATATACGCTATAGTTTCTGTAGTAGTAACTCACAGGCACTTGTATAGCAGATGTTCAATAATAAATGGAATATAATAACACTGTAAATGGATTAAAAGTGGTGAAGATTAAGTGAATAGATTTAGGTGAAGCTGACGTGCTTTAGGTAAAACTGTTTTTTAGTAACCAGCTGCTTAAATTATATACATACATATACACAGGTACATCTAAAAAAAATTAGAATATGATGGGTTTTTTTTTTCCATAATTTCATTCAAAAAGTGGAATTTTCTAATAGAAATAAAAAATCCAGTATCTCAAAATATTAGAATAAAGAATTTATAATACAGAAATATCGATCTTCTGGAAAGTATGTTAGTTTATGCACTCGATTCTCGGTCAGGACTTTAATCCTTTTACATAAATTACTGCATCAATGCGGTGTGGCATGGAGACAATCATCCTGTGGCACTGCTGAGATGTTCTGGAAGCCCAGGTTGCTCTGATAATGGCCCTCAGCTCTTCTGTATTGTTGGGTCTTGTATCTTTCTTAGATTCTCTATGGGGTTCAGGTCAGGCAACTCGGTAACACCACGGTCAGCAAACCAGTTACTAGTAGTTGTGGCACTGTGGGCAGGTGCTAAGTCCTGCTGGAAAAAGAAATCAGTATCTCCATAAGGCTCCTCAGCAGATGGAAGCATGAAGTGCTCTAAAATCTCCTGGTGGATGCTGCCTTGACTCTCGACTTGAGAAAATAAAGTGGGCAAACACCAGCAGATGACATGGCTCCTCAAATCATCACTGACTGTGGAAACTTCACACTGGACTTCAAGCAGCTTGGATTCTGTGTCTCTCCACTCTTCCTCCAGACTCTGGAACCTTGATTTCCAAATGAAATGCAAAATTTACTTTCATCTTCCCTGTGATTATGGTTGTGTACTGAACCATACTGAGAGATTAAAGGCTCAGGAAACCTTTGCAGTTGTTTTGAGTTAATGATCTGATTAGAGCTCTTCTCAGGTCAACATTTCTGTATTATTAGTCTAATATTTTGAGATACTGGATTTTTGATTTCCATAAGCTGTAAGCCATAATCATCAATATTAAAACATAAAAAGGCTTGAAAATTTTCACTTTATGTGTAATGAATCTAGAATATATGAAAGTTCCACTTTTTTAATTAAATTACGAAAAAAAAGGAACTTTTCCACGATATTCAAATTTTTGGAGATGCACCTGTATATCTGTAAACTTCAAGAGTAAGTATAGGGAACAACTATTTTTATTTCCAATAGAATAAAAGATTAATTCTTTAAAAGATGTGCCACAACATTAAATGTAACTATAAAAGGTTTAAAAGTATGATGTGTCATTCTTTAATAACTCCCAAAGTGTAATTGTTGGAAAATTGCTGTGGCATGAGAGGAATAAAACTCTCAAAATAACTCTGCTTGATGTTGGACCATGACATCGTTGATTATTTTCTTAAAACTGCAGATCTTGTTGTATATTTTTTTGTTGTATTTATTTACTCTTGTAGAGTGTTTTGTAAGATGATTCATTTGATTCGATTCAATTCAGTTTCATTTGTATAGCAATTTAACATTGGACATTGTGCCAAAGCAGTCCCAAAATTTACCAATTTCTGTTTATATCATGAAATGGTGATGAAAGACTAAAGACAGTGGGATAGAAAGGGAAACTCAAACACTGTAAATACTTTTGGATTTTTCATGGTTCTGACCACAATTAATGGACCATGAAATCCCACAGTAAACATGTTCCAGTTAGTTTTTTCAGATTAAGACAGAGCAATGTATAACACAATTTCCCAGATTTCCCCCCCAATTTGGTCTCCTGATAATTCCCACTCACCATCCAGCTTTCTGGAATCATAAGACAGCTATCAAAAGTGGCTGGTAATGGCTAACACATGCATCTTTTCAAACTGATGCTCATGCTGTGTCATAGGGCAGCGTAACACACTTGGTGGAAAGCGCTTGCAGCCACAGTTGGTTGTTGTCACTGGGATTGACAGGGTGAGAGAGTATGCCATCCCTCCCTCCTAGAGAGCATGGCTAATTTTGTAGCTTCTCATGAAGCTGGTTAAAAAGATCCCAAAGGTTTACAAAACAGTTCCTTGAAAAATTCTAAAATATTAAAAATAAAGAGAAACCCCTTCTATGAGCAGGTGTGTCCATACTTTTGTTTCCTAATGTATATGAAATAGTCTTGCAGTCCAACTGCTGCGAGCTCAGTACATTTGGCATACAGTATGAGGAGCTTTGGAGCTCTGGATCAGATTTAAAGCTGTGGCTGAATGTGTACTGATTTACCAGCTTCTGTTTTCTAGGATGACTCAGATGTTGAGTGGAAGTTTGCCAGGTCTAAACTCTGGCTGTCGTATTTCGATAACGGTAAAACCCTGCCACCTCCCTTCAGCATTGTACCCAGCCCCAAGTCCTTCATCCACTGCATCAGCAAACTCATTAGCCTGTTGCGTTGCCGACGGCAGCAGCTCAACAAAGATGTGGAGCTTGGCACAGAGAACTCCAAGTCTAGAGTATGTACAAGTGTCTGTATGTATGGATGTGTGTGTGTGTGTGTGTGTGTGTGTGTGTGTGTGTGTGTGTGTGTGTGTGTGTGTGTGTGTGTGTTTTTCTCATCTCTTTTCTAGATCAACACTGAGATTCACATTTACTGTCTATTTCCTTCTACTCCTTCTATCCAGAATTCTCTTACCTTCTTTCTCTCAGCTCTCTTTGGTCAAGTTTAAAATCAGCTTTTCTACTTGCCATCAAGGTCATGCAATTGTCAATCAGATTGTGTATCTCTCTAATAAATCTAAATTAACCTTTTCACCTATATCAAATATATCAAGGATTTCCCTCAAGGACAATTTGCAAGCAAGACATATGGCTTTATTATGGCTTGACCCCGCACTGGCAGTGAGTGCTGCTGAAATGTTATCTGCAGTGAACAGTGACAATCCGTGTTCATTATTGTGGCACATATTATCTATCTTTTCATAAACCTTCAACGAGGTATACACAGGACACAAAGAATAAGTGCATTATAGTGATGCATGGGTGGTGAAATTCAACACATTTCCTATGAGCGTCGAACTCAATCTGAGCTGTTGGATCTCTTGTGGGCTGGGGTAATTGAAAAGCTGGTTGCTGTCAAAAAAAAGTGTTGCTGTCAAAACGAATCAGGGAATGGGTTTCTTTTTTTTCACTTTTTACAGTGAAGTGGATTTTCACACCTAATTTCAGTTATTTTAATTAATTAGTGTTAATTAATGTATTTTCTCTTTCAGTGGGATTTTGAGGTCCCTTTCCTGACCTCAGCCTCTCTGCTAATAATGAGTCTTTATTGATCACATATACATATTAGATGGGTGGAGCACAGACACACAAGAGGCCGTTGACAGGCGGTTTAAAGAGGTCAGCTTTTATTTTGCCGGATTCTTCCGGGGTCACGGCTGGCTTCCTGGGTGAACAAAGGCGCTTCCATGCTGTCACGCAAGCGTACGTAGTCAGAGGGCGGCGGCTTTGTTCGGATCCGTCTCGTCTGGAACACAAGACACACACACGGGGGGGGGGGGGGGGGGGGAACGCGATTAGTTTGTGGTAAACAAAAGTGGTAACAATGAGCAAGTGGAAAAACAAACCAACATGCACATGTTATGCGAGATCAAACTCTGGTTGTTGTTCTTGACGCGGGGCTGTCTCTTCCACGCCAGCACGGTAGTCTGGGAAGGAGCGATTTTATTACCTTGTGGTCCGTCGCGACAATATGTACTTTTCTTCACATACCCCAGCATGTCAGGAAGCTGGGGTCAGCCATGATACAGTGCCCCTGGAGCAGAGAGGGTTAAGGGCTTTGCTCAAGAGCCCAACAGTGGCAGCTTGGCAGTGTTGTGGCTTGAACCCCGACCTTCTGATCAGTAAACCAGAGCCTTAACCACCAATCGACCACTGCCCCTAAAACTACCTAAAAGACACGGTTCTGTTGATCTGTAGGGGACAGATCTTTCTCGTCTTGTGCTCCTAGACTCTGGAATGCATTCCCTGCTCATATTAGAGATGCACAGAATTTGAGCATTTTTTAATTTTACGTAAAAAGTCATTTATTTTTTAGGTTATCTTTTTCTTAATGGTTTCAACCATTTTGTATTAAAGTCTGTTTTTCTGTTTTTGTATGATGTGTTTTTATCCATTTTTTCTTGATATTTTCTTATTTTCTAAAGTGCCTTGAGAAGCTGCTTTAAAAATGCTATATAAAAATATTGTTTATTATTATTATTATACAAGCTTCATATGTTGCCTTTTAAGATTTGTGTCCACAAAGTTTACTTGTGCTGAAATCTATGGCAAAAGATCAACAAACGCCAACTTTATGCAAGTGAGTGCATTCGCCGCATTGTGTTTGACCAATCAGATGAAAACTTCATGAAGCATATCTATATAAAATATACCTATATAAACACAAGCCGGAACTAAATAAACTATCCAGATCCATTGTGAATCCAAGGTTTTGTAAAATAGTTACGAAACACGGCTTGGAGACAGGAAGTAAGTGCAGGAGAGCAGTCTTTATTGTGCCACTTAAACACATGAGGAGGTATGCAACCAGATCTAAACATAAAACTCTAACTCAAACAGTACTCCAACTATAAACAACACAGGAAACACTCCTAACAAATGGCAGAAACACATACCTAGAGCATGAATCCTTCATATAACTAAGGCATGAACAACTCCTTTAACTAAGGCATGAACATCTCATGTAACTAGGAAAGGAACGGCTGTGGCTCAGTCGGTAGAGCGGGTTGTCCACTAATCGTAGGGTTGGTGGTTCGAATCCCAGCCCGGATGACTCCAAATGCCGAAGTGTCCTTGGGCAAGATACTGAAACCTAAGTTGCCCCTGATCGCAAGCTAGCACCTTGCATGGCAGCTCTGCTACCATTGGTGTGTGAATGGGTGAATGAGACACAGTGTAAAGTGCTATATAAGTGCGCCATTTACCATTTAGGAACGTCTCGTGTAACTAAGGCATGAACATCTAATTTAACTAGGACAGGAAAAGGGAGCATGGCAATATCACAACCTGGCACCATTATACATTCTGTTGTCTTCTCTGTTAGTGCTTTCTCCTCTTTACTTTACTTGGCTTGACTTTACCTTGCTTTGCTACAACACTTTAGTTTAATGTCGTGCCATGTGCGCAGCAATACGAGGGGTTTAAGTAGACAGTCCCTTGATTGCCAACAGCTGGCGACACTTAACCCAGCTTTAGAGTCCATGCACGTTTCAAGCACATGCACGCTCTGAAGCCGCTCATGCATGTTGTCGCCACAGCGCCATCTGCCGGCAGTACCGTAACAGAACCCCCTCCAACGGGGGTCCTGGTCCACTGTGTAATCAGTCTCTTGATGCACTGGATAACAGGGCGGCCTCCGCCAGGAAACTGACAGGTGGAGCAGAAGGACTGGAACGCTCCCGTTCCCAGCGGGACTGGAAGGCTGATTGACTTCCTCTGCGGAGCAAGAAAACAAAGTGATGTCCTCATTGGCACAGGAAAACAAAGCACTGTATTCAGTGGGGCAGGCAAACAGAGCGGCGTACTCAGCGGTGCAGGAAAGCAGAGAGATGTCTTCTGCAGGGCTGGAGCTCGGAGGAATGTTCTCTGCAGGACAGTGCAATGGGACAGCTTCCACAGCAGAACAGGACAGCGAGTTAACCTCAGAGCGGGGCCCAAAGGTCGCCAGGTTAACCTCGGGCTGGGGCTCCGGAGCTGAGACCTCCCCGTAGTTCTCGGGTTGAAGCTCTCACCAGGTTAACCTCGGGCTGAAGTTCCGGAGGTGAGACCGCCCCGGAGGTCTCGGGCTTGAGCTCTGAGGCTTCCAAGCTAACCTCAGATGGGGGCCCCGGAGCTGAGACCTCCCTGCAGGTCTCATGCTGGGGCTCAGTGGTCACCTGGTTGACCTCTGGTGGGAGCTCCGAGGTCGCCCTGTTGACCTTGGGCTGGATCTCCTTCCCACAGCCCTCAGACATACATATCGGGGTCCTCTCCACAACGTCAACTGGCACCTGACACGAAACTGCGGATTCGTGCATGTTCACCCACTCGGGAGCTGCGGAGTCTAATATGTCCACCCACTTGTAGAAGAGGTGGAAAGGTGGGTCAGGCTGGGGCTTTCATCGAACCGCCACCCAAGCAGATCCAGAAACCAACAATATCCTGGCTGGTAGAACTGGGTGACATCCTGGAGAGCCGGGGGCAGAGCACTCACCAGGTCCTCTGCCCAATGCCTGGCCGGGCCGTAAAACCGGGACACCATGAACCTGATCCACTGGCTCTTGGTAGGCTTAGGATACACCTGGCAACTGCAGAGGAATCTCAGCACATAGCTCTCCAATCCCACTGTCACCAGTGGGAGCTCCACAGGGAACATCTGCAGGAACTGCATGGACTGGAAACGCGGCCAGTAGTCCGAGCATCTCCCGACCAAGCACTCTCTTGCTACTTCAGGGCTTGGGTGCGGCATTCTGGTACAAAACATGGCTTGGAGATAGGAATAAAGTGCAGGAGAGCAGTCTTGCAGTCTTTATTGTGCCACTTAATTAAACACGAGGAGACAGGAAACCAGATCTAAACATAAAACTCTAACTCAAACAACTACAACTACAGTATAACAGGAAACACTCCTCTAACAAATGGCAGAAACACATATACCTAGACCATGAACCCCTCATTTAACTAAGGCATGAACGTCTCGTGTAACTAAGGCATGAACGTCTCGTGTAACTAGGACAGGAACGTCTCGTGTAACTAGGACAGGAACATTACATGTAACTAGGACAGGAACATCTCATGTAACTAGAACAGGAAAACAGACAGAGCATGGCAATATCACAACCTGGCATCATTATACATTCCGTCGTCTTCTCTGTTCGTCCTTTCTCTACTTTTCTCTACTTTACTTTGCTACAACACTGTAGTTTAATGCCACGCATGTGCACAGCAACGTGAGGGGTTTAAGTAAACAGTCCCTTGATTGCCAACAGCTGGCGACACTTAACCCAGCTTTAGCGTCCATGCGCGTTTCAAGCACGTGCACGCTCTGAAGCCGCTTGTGCATGTTGTCGCTACAGCGCCATCTGCTGGCGGCACCGTAACAGATATCTTTGAAAGGATATAATTAGAAACGTTTTCAGACATTACAAACAGCACCCTGAAATAATTTATAAATAATGTATTGTGTCTAAAGGCTCATGTGGTTCTGATATCTGAGGCATTTAATTAGGAGTTTGGAGATTGTTGCTAGAGTTCTATAAGATAGGAAGATGAGGGTTTAAAATGCTTTTTAAATGATTATTTCGAAACCTAATATACTTGGGTGTAATTTTGAGCATTTCACAATTTTAATAAATGAAGATTTTTTAAAAAAATTCTAAGAAAACACTTAAATCATGCTCATGTTTATGCCTTTAATGCCCAATATATTGCATTCGCCTGTTTAAAAATGACACGTTTAAATGTGCTTGTCAGCCAACATGCAGCGTGTTTCTTTGTGTGTGCATGTTCATTTAATCTGCATTGGTTCATTGATACAGAATTGGCCTGTTCCTGACAGACTGTGTGTTTCACTTCTTGCAGCTAAACCTATTCACGCAGTCCAACACGCACATGAGTGAGTCTCACAGCTTCAACAGCATCCTCAACCAGCCCACACGCTACCAGGCAAGACACACGCTTAACTGGCATCTATATTCCCTTTGTCCTCCTCACTTTCTTCCTTTTCCTTTCTCATCTCCTTACTAATCCTTGATTCACAAGGCTTCTTGTGGAAAAAGTACACTTCAAACACAATTTTTTAATTTGAAATTTAATTACACAAATATTTTTTTTTTACCTAAGCTTAAAACTAAAATAATATACTTGTACATTTGCCTATGCCATATCTTATTATGTTATACCTATTTAATTCATTGTAATTGTTCTTCCCTTATGTAATGATGGGATCTGTGATGTACAGCCTGGTGGTTTTATTCGTTTCATTTTATTTATTTATTATTAAATGCCAACTAATATTACGGTTGTTACAGTTATTGTTTTGTTATTATAGTTATATTATAGTTATATACAATCAAATCGTTTTTAATGTACATCTCAGTATTATAAAAAAAACATTTAAACAATCTCAACAAAAAGTATTGGCACCTTTGAAATGAAAAGGGTCTCCAGAAATGCTGTTATTCCAGTTGTCATCCGTAACCAGAAATTTGGTTGTTAAACTGCACGTCACTTAATGGATATTTTACTTTGAGAACAGATGAAAATTTGCGTAGTGAGGAGGATAGTGAGGGAGTGATATAAGAAATAAGATCAGTTTCAGAAATTCATTCTTTTTTTTTTAAAGATTCAAAATTAACTTTGAATTGAAAATGCAACTGAATTATCACACAATACACTTACTTAGTCCCAGTATTCACAATAACCTTACACTATATGTATTACGTGCCATCTCCATAGCAACAAGCTGAAATTCACTAAGTCTGTTACAATACAGCTACAGGTGGAACTATGTGATGTGGTCAGATGAGATTTACAGTATCTCACAAAAGTGAGTACATCCTCTCACATTTTTGTAAATATTTGATGATATCTTTTCAGGTGACAACACTGAAGAAATGACAGTTTGCTACAATGTAAAGTAATGAATGTACAGCTTGTGTAACAGTGTAAATTTGCTGTCCCCTCAAAATAACTCAACACACCGCGATTAATGTCTAAACCGCTGGCAACAAAAGTGAGTACACCCCTAAGTGAAAATGTCCAAATTGTGTCCAAAGTGTCAATATTTTGCGTGGCCACCATTATTTTCCAGCACTACCTTAACCCTCTTGGGCATGGAGTTCACCAGAGCTTCACAGGTTGCAACTGGAGTCCTCTTCCACTCCTCCATAATGACATCACGGAGCTGATGGATGTTAGAGACCTTTTGCTCCCCCACCTTCCGTTTGAGGATGCACCACAGATGCTCAATAGGGTTTAGGTCTGGAGACATGCTTGGCCAGTCCATCACCTTCACCCTCAGATTCTTTAGTGTGTTTGGGGTCGTTATAATGCTTTAATACTGCCCTGCGGCCCAGTCTCCGAAGGGAGAGGATCATGCTCTGCTTCAGTATGTCACAGTACATGTTGGCATTCATGGTTCCCTCAATGAACTGTAGCTCCCCAGTGCTGGCAGCACTCATGCAGCCCCATACCATGACACTCCCACCACCATGATTGACTATAGGCAAGACACACTTGTCTTTGTACTCCTCACCTGGTTGCTTGACACATGCTTGTCATCATCTGAACCAAATAAGTTTATCTTGGTCTTATCAGACCACAGGACATGGTTCCAGGAATCCATGTCCTTGTCTGCTTGTCTTTAGCAAACTGTTTGTGGGCTTTCTTGTGCATCATCTTTAGAAGAGACTTCCTTCTGGGATGACACCATGTAGACCAATTTGATGCAGTGTGCGGCGTATGGTCTGAGCACTGACAGTCTGACCCCCTACCCCTTCAACCTCTGCAGCAATGCTGGCAGCACTCGTACATCTATTTCCCAAAGACAACCTCTGTATATGACGCTGAGCATGTGCACTCAACTTCTTTGGTTGACCATAGCGAGACCTGTTCTGAATGAAACCTGTCCTGTTAAACCGCTGTATGGTCTTAGCAGTCTTCTTATAGCCTAAGCCATCTTTATGTAGAGCACATAAAGATGGCTCTGGCTCTCTCAGATCCTCAGAGAGTTCTTTGCCATGAGGTGCCATGTTGAACTTCCACTGACCAGTATAAGGGAGTGTGAGAACAATGACACCAAATTTAACACACCTGCTCCCCATTCACACATGAGACCTTATAACACTAACAAGTCACATGATACCAGGGAGGGAAAATGTTTATTTGGGCCCAATTTGGACATTTTCTCTTAGGGGTGTACTCACTTTTGTTGCCAGCGGTTTAGACATTAATGGCTGTGTGTTGAGTTATTT
>JAFFST010009989.1:8000-25421 GCA_022414735.1 Noturus placidus
CAAAACAGCATTACAATAATCCAGCCGCGAGACTACAAAAGAATTGATCAGCTTTTCAGCGACGGATAAATTTAGCATTGGTCGAATTCTGGCATAAATGACAGCTCTATGCTCAAAGGGAATGCTGAAGGAGTCCTAGTCATCTTTACCATCATAAGAGTTAAGTTTAGCTTTAAGTCCATCTGGAGCTCTAGGTCCATTTGGAGCTGTACACAGAAATAGATTCTGTGGCCTGTGAGTGTCCATGTAAATTTCCAGGGGTGTGTAGTAGTGCCTGTGGAACTTGGTAGACAGCAAACAGCAGTGTTGATGTGGCAGGAAGCCAGTGCCACACCTTTCCGCTGGGAGAAGGGAGACCCCGTGCTTCTCTTATCTCCATGGACTTATGGATATTGCAATGAATAAACATGGCCCATCATTCTTTAATATTGATTCACAGTGGCGTTTTGCAGTGATTATAATGTCTATAGAATCATAAAGTCACTGTACAGTGGATATCACAGCGGTTCACAAAACTCACAATCTGAAGATGAATTTCTATCTCGCTAAGCTTCTGACACCATTTGTTGTGATCTTTTCTTGGCTTATGAGTGTTCGTGAAATCGTGAAGAGAAGCACACAACAAAGCGAATCAGTTGCAGGAACTTTACTTGCTTATTAAGGGCAAACTTAAAACAAGGGGGTTTATGGATTTGTCAACAACCATCTGCACCGGAGCCTTCAAGCATTCTGACACTAAACATAAACAAACAGTCCTAGTGTAATGATGTAGCCACATCGGATTGGCTAAAACAGAACTAATTATTTAGACATATAAAATAACTGTAATCAAACAACTTATAGTTACTTAATAACACTACAACAGTACTACTACTACTACTACTAATAATAATAATAATAATTATTATTATTATTATTATTATTATTATAAAATAATTATTGTTGCAAAATGAATCATATGAAAGAGATTTGCTACTAGAATTCTATAGGAACACACTATAATGAAGTAAATTCACTGGCTAAAATTATTCAGGAAATACGTAAACGCATACAGTCAATTTCATTTATGCCAGTGGCGCTCACTGGAACACTATCTTACCTGTCATTGCTTGAGAACTACAGCAGACTATGGCAACTCATATACACATGTACCAGGGGTGTCCAATCTTATCCGGAAAGGGCCGGTGTGGGTGCAGGTTTTCATTCCAACCAAGCAGGAGCCACACCTGAATCCACCTGTTTAATCAGTTGATCATGGCTTTCCACACTCAGGTGTGACTTCTGCTTGGTTGGAATGAAAACCTGCACCCACACCAGCTCTTTCCGGATGAGATTGGACACCCCTGACATATACGCTCAAATACACAGCATGTTGGCATTTTGCACTAAATGCACAAAAATAGGTAATATCGTTCCTGAATTTTCTATGACTGTTCTGTTTTCTTGTATTTCTAGGGAGCACTTTTGGATCAAATGTAATAGTTTGAAAGAAATCGTTTTTTGATTAATTATTTAATTTTTAATTAATGATTTAAGTAAAATCTTGTGTGCTTTATTAGACAATTTTGGATGAATCAAGAAGACATTCTGCAGAAGTAATCAGTTTTAATATTTTAAAATTGATTTAGCCTCATACACTGTGTCATGGATATGCTGGAATGAACTCTAGACTACAGTTCCCAGAAGCCACTGCACCCCTCTGCAATGGTCACATGACCACATGCATCTGATTCACATTGATGTATTCACATTGATGTATTGATTTTTCCACATTTTGTTATGTTACAGCCTTATTCCAATATGGATTAAATTAATATTTTTTCTCAAAATTCTACAAACAATACCCCATAATGACAACATGAAAGAAGTTTGTTTGAAATCTTTGCAAATTTATTAAAATTTAAAAAACAAAAAAAGCACATGTACATAAGTATTCACAGCCTTTGCCATGACACTCAAAATTGAGCTCAGGTGCATCGTGTTTCCACTGATCATCCTTGAGATGTTTCTACAACTCGATTGAAGTCCACCTGGTAAATTCAGTTGATTGGACATGGTTTGGAAAGGCACCTGTCTATATAAGGTCCCACAGTTAACAATGCATGTCAGAGAACAAACCAATCCATGAAGTCCAAGGAATTGTTTGTAGACCTCCAAGACAGGGTTGTATCAAGGCACAGATCTAGGGAAGGGGACAGAAACATTTCTGCAGCATTGAAGGTCACAATGGGGGTGGCTGTGGCTCAGTTGGTAGAGTGGGTTGTCCACTATTCGTAGGGTTGGCGGTTCGATTGCTGGCCCACATGACTCCACATGCCGAAGTGTCCTTTGGCAAGACACTGAACTCCAAGTTGCTCCTGATGGCAAGTTAGCACCTTGCATGGCAGCTCTGTGTGAATGGGTGAATGAGACACAGTGTAAAGCGCTTTGGATAATAGCACTATATAAGTGCGCCATTTACCATTTACCAATGAGCACAGTGGCCTCCATCATCCATATGTTTGGATGATGTTTGGAACCAGCAGGACTCTTCCTAGAGCTGGCCGCCCGGCCAAACTAAGTGATCGGGGGAGAAGGGCCTTAGTCACGGAGTTGACCAAAAACCCAATGGTCCCGAGAACCTTCCAGAAGAACATCCATCTCTGCAGCACTTCACCAATCAGGCCTGTATAGTAGAGTGGCCAGACGGAAGCCATTCCTCAGTAAAAGGCACATGACAGCCCACCTGGTGTTTGCCAAAAGGCACCTGAAGGACTCTCAGACCAAGATGAAACAAAGATTCTATGGCCTGAATGGCAAGTGTCATGTCTGGAGGAAACCAGGCACCAGTCATCACCTCGCAAATACCAACCCTACAGTGAATCATGGTGGTGGTAGAATCATGCAGTGGAGATGTTTTTCAGCGGCAGGAACTAGGAGACTGATGAAGATGAATGCAGCAATGTACAGAGACATACTTGATGAAAACCTGTTCCAGAGCACTCTGGACCTTAGACTGGGGTGAAGGTTTATCTTCCAGCAGGGCAACGACCCTAAGCACACAGCCAAGATAACAAAGGAGTGGCTACAGGACAATTCTGTGAATGTCCTTGAGTGGCCCAGCCAGAGCTCAGACTTGAACCCGACTAAACATATCTGGAAATGGCTGTGCACCGACGCTCCCCATCCAACCTGAGCTTGAGAGGTCCTGCAAAGAAATGGGAGAAACTGCCCAAGAACAGGTGTGCCAAGCTACTCAAAAAGACTTGAGGCTGTAATTGGTGCCAAAGGTGCTTCAACAAAGTATTGAGCAAAGGCTGTGAATACTTATATGCATGTGCTTTTTTTTTTGTTTTTTATTTTTAATAAATTTGCAAAGATTTCAAACAAACTTCTTTCACATTGTCATTATGGGGTATTGTTTGTAGAATTTTGAGAAAAAATATTAATTTAATCCATAGAATTTAATCCGTAATAATTTAATCCGTAGAATTTTGAGGAAAATAATGGATTGAATACATTTTGGAATAAGGCTGTAACATAACAAAATGTGTGGAAAAGTGACCTGCTGTGAATACTTTCCAGATACACTGTATAACAGTAACAATAAGACAGTTGACGCATGGTGGCCAAAGGGTCAAAAAGGCATTATTTATACGTAGGTATCCCTTGAATTACGAGAAGAGTGAGGCTTAGAGGTACTCAAAGTGGGGAATGTGGGAATAAATTTAAGACACAGGAAAACACAAGGGTAACAGAGTATGTAGTTTATTGAGAATCACTATCATACACATATTCTGGGGAGGAAATAGGTTTTGTAGGAGAATAATTTGTAGGTGAGAGGTCATATAGTGTGTTTGTATCCAAGTTACTATCATCATCAGAGGAAATAATAAACAGGCCCTCCGCAGAAGTTATGGGAGCTTCAATTTAAGTGGAAGCATGAACATAGGTCACCGATGGAATGACTTGATAAGCAGGAGAATAAGGAAAACCTGTGGGTACAGGTGAAGAGCAGAGACATTCCAGCAGAGCTGTAACATCGACGTCCAAATAAGCCAGTTACTGACGTATATATTCACTCAGGCCTGTGGGGTTGAGCAGCCAAAAGAGAGAAAGTCCAGCTGCAGCAGGGTGTTGATTAGCTGGATGGAGATCTGAGAGAAAGGACAGAAATTAGATAAAACAGTAGTGGTAAGATTTAAAATATATTAACATAAATACATGTACAAGCACATGCAAAGAATGCAGGAAACAGGTATCAATACATGGCATGGATAAAGCATGAAAAAGGGGGGGGGGGAAAACACTCATGATGTTTTGAGAAAAACACACACAAAAATGTTCAAGAGGAACACACACACTCACAAATATGGTCAAAAGAAATGCACACACACACACATATACTCACAGAATGTCTAAAAAGCACTAAAAACCATAAACAATAAAGAAATACATGTAGCATTAAGCAATAATAATTAATAATTATAATTAATTAATCAATTTGTATGACATTTTTTCAATGGACATTGTCTCAAAGCAGCTTTACAGAGATATTTTACATTTACATGCGACTTACAAATGAGAGCACATTCACACACCAATGGTAGCAGAGCTGCCATGCAAGGTGCTAGCTTGCCATTGGGGGCAACTTAGGGTTCAGTGTCTTGCCCAAGGACAATTCGGCATGGGATCACCCGGGCCGGGATTCGAACCACCAACCCCACGATTAGTGGATTAGTGGACAACCCGCACTACCCGCTCTATATATCCAAATTTATTGTTCAGGACAACGAGCGACGAGATGCACACAGCTTGTATTTCAATTTGAGGAAAGTTGGTTTTAAGGGGAATCAGAAAAAGATGGTAATAAAGTGTTATGTACCGGTCACGGAGGCAGGTGCTGGCAGAGACGTATCCAGGGACCAACTTGCCAGCCGGTGGGGCACATGGTACTTTCGACTGGGTGCAGGTGGAACAAGAGAACACGATACGTCGTACCTCACGGGGCATTTGGGACCACCAATATTTTTCTGCCAACATCTGATACGTGAGATGAGCCCCCGGGTGCCCCGTAGCTCAGTTCGTGTGGGCCCAGGTGACCAGTTCTAGGCGGTACCGCTTGGGCACGAATCGTCTCCCTTGAGGGCAGGACATTGGGACTCTGGACCTGGGGAGACGAGCTAGGGCTTGATCCACCAGACTTTTTGTCCTGGAAGTGGACGCATTAGAAGCCGGAGTGGGGGCCATTCTGTCTCGGAGGTTCAGGGATCAACCCAAGGTACACCCGGAAGCTTTCTTCTCGCGAAAGCTGTCAGCGGCAGAAAGGAATTATGACGTAGGTAACAGAGAGCTCCAAACTGGCCCTGGAAGAGTGGAGACATTGGCTGGAGAGCGCCAATCACCCATTCATGATTTACATGGACCATAAGAACCTGGAGTACCTGAGGACCGGCAAACGTCTCACGCCCCGCCAAGCACGCTGGTCCTTATTCTTCTCCAGGTTCGAATTCACCATGTCCTACCGACCGGGAACCAAGAACGCGAAGGCCGATGCCCTGTCATGAATCCATGCCCCTGAAGGCTACCGTCCGGTAGGATACACTCCTCCTGACCGGCCCTACCTTCAGGGGCATGGATTAGTTAGTCTCGGGTTGGATCACCGCCTCGCCTGGACACAGAGGAACAGAGGTTATTAGGCTTACCTCCCACAGGAGCTCCCCGGTCTCTGTAGCGCAGGACGCCGCCTTCGTTGGGGAGGGAAACAGAGCGGCATAGGCTGCGGTGCAAGATGGCTCCTCTGCCTCCTGCAGGGATAAGTCCCCTTCGGTCTTTACAGTGCCGGAGGCTGCCGGGTTAGCTCCCGGCTGGAGCTGAAGGGCCTGATGCTTGACAGGGGCCGCGACTTGGCTCTCGGACTCAGCTTGGCTCTCGGACGTAACTGAGCCCGTGGACATGGATGGGACTATGGGGCGCAAGGGTGTGAGGCGTGACTTGGTTTCTGGATGCCCCTTGGCTCGTGGACGTGACTTGGCTATTGGGGTTGGACATGGGCACGGGTGAGACAGGGCTCTCAGGCGTGGGCACGGGTGAGACAGGGCTCTCAGGCGTGGGCACGGGTGAGACAGGGCTCTCAGGCATGGGCACTGGTGAGCCAGTTCTCTCGGGGATCTCAGGGATCTCGGGTACGTGTGAAACTGGGACCTAGGGGATCTCGGGTACGCGGGAAACTGGGACCTTGGGGATCTCGGGTACGTGGGAAACTGGGACCTCGGGCACTGTCAGGGACACAACGGGGGAATTCTCTGGCTGGTCCTGTAGCTGCTGCCGAAACAGTGCCACCTGGCACTCTAGTTCCATCTTGTCCTCAAAATACTGCTCCACTAGCGCTGCAAAGAGCAGCGTGGCCCCCCGCCCGGACTGCAACATCCATCGGAGCTCTGCGAACAGCCTCTGTATGCTCCCCAATGCTGTCTCGATACGGCTGAGATCCCAGACCGCCGGTGATCCGCGCTTTTTCGCTACCTCCACTTTGCCCAGTAACTCTCTGGGGTTCTCACCAGCTCTCTGCTCGTGCTCTTTCCCAAGCTTCTTCTCTGGGACTACTTTAGTGGAAGTCACCTCGTCCTTCTCCAAGATTTCCTGCAGCTGAACTGGATTCTTGGGCGTGGCCTGACACGGCCCTCTTGGTTGGAGCCGAGATTTCTCAGGCGCAGTAGGTTTAGGCGGCCGTGGAGTGGCCTTGTTCCTCCTCCCCTGATTTAGAGGTTTCATCTGCTCATAGTAGAGATGGAGCGGGAGCTCAAACTTCTCCTCCATGTGAGCGCCCTTCAAAGGATACTCAAGGGGGTAATCCAATTCTGGATCATCAAATTCCTGTAGCAACAGGTCCACAAATCTCCGACTACAACTAAAGGCGAATACTAAAGCTATGGCAAGGGTTCACTAAGAGGTGTACGCGAAGAGGTTTACCAGTCCGTCATACGTGCCGTCCTAGACAATGTTCCGCTCCGAGCGCAGCACGGCGCGTGTTATATAAACCTGTCCAATCAGCGTGGGGGAATGCATAACAGCTGACACCGATACGGACCTGTGTTCACGTCATCCCCGAAAGACACAGGGAGGAGACCTGACGTAAACAAAAGTCCACGGGTTCGCAAATGTCAATGAAGTCCGCTACAGAGATGAGCAAACGCAGTGCGCATGCGCACTGCTCCCAGGGGGAATCGTGACACAAATAACCTGCATCTGTGGATCTAAGTGGGCGTGGAGACTCATAGAAGATCAAAAGATCGCTTAAATACTGAGGTGCGAGACCTTTTAGTGCTTTATAGGTTAATAATAGTATTTTAAAATCTATGCAAGACTTAACTGGGAGCCAATGCAGTTTGGATAGGATCGGGGTGATGTGGTCATATTTCTTGGTTCTAGTTAGAACCCTAGCAGCTGCGTTCTGGACTAACTGGAGTGTCTTTATGTTTCTACTGGAACATCCAGACAGTACGGCATTAGAATAATCTAATCTAGAGGTAACGAAAGCATGAATTAATATTTCTGCATCATGTAGTGATAATATATTTCTTATCTTAGAGATATTTCTGAGATGAAAGAAGCCTACCTTAGTAATATTATCTACATGAGCATCAAATGATAGACTGGAGTCAATAATCACTCCAAGGTCTTTTACTGCTGCACATGATGAAACAGGAAGTCCATCCAGAGTAACCATGTGATCAGAAAGCTTATTCCTAGCTACATGTGATACTAACAAAAGTATTTCCGTCTTATCAGAATTGAGTAAAAGAACGTTAGTTAGCATCCAACACCTAATGTCCTTTACACAATCCTCAACTTTATTAAGCTGCTGTCTGTCCTCTGGCTTCGCTGAAACATACAGCTGTGTATAATCAGCATAACAGTGGAAACTAATTCCATGTTTACGAATAATTTGACCTAGAGGTAGCATATATAAAGCAAAAAGTAGTGGGCCTAAAACAGAACCTTGTGGAACACCAAATTTAACCTTGCTATGAGTAGAGAAATCTCTATTTACATCTACGAACTGATAACGCTCGGTAAGATAAGACCTGAGCCAGGAGAGGACTGTTCCCTTAATGCCAACAACATTCTCTAATCTATCAAGGAGAATACTATGATCTATAGTATCAAAAGCTGCACTAAGGTCGAGTAACACAAGTAACGAGACACAACCCTGATCAGAGGCCAGTAGAAGGTCAGTTACTACTTTTACTAACACTGTCTCTCCACGGTAGTGGTGGCTACCGGGACGGAGGGGCCTGTTAGGCAGTGTCGAAGACAATGGGGAGACCACTTGGTAATCTGTCTAGTGGCCCATGATATTTGGGGGTCATGGTGTTCAAGCCAAGGGAGTCCAAGAATGACGGGGTGCCTAATATTATACACACTGCATTGGCTCCCAGTAAAATCTCGCATTGATTTTAAAATACTATTATTAACTTATAAAGCACTAAATGGCCTCGCGCCACCGTATTTATGCTATCTTTTGGTCTTCTATGATCCGCCACGCCCACTTAGATCAAAAGATGCAGACTACTTGACTGTAACCCGAATAATGAAGGCTACAGCAGGTGGTAGAGCTTTCACTCATAGAGCTCCACAGTTATGGAACAATCTTCCAATTAGTGTTCTGGACTCAGACACAGTCTCAGTGTTTAAGTCTAGGCTTAAAACTTATTTGTTCAATTTAGCCTACCTTGACTAGACTAGACTTTTTATTATGCTAATTCCCAGTCCTAACAATCTTTTCTCTCCCTCTCTCGAGCTAACATGAACTTATGGAGTCACATGTTTTTGGAACAAAAAAATGGATTTTTGATTCTCTCATCTATCTTGTTTGTGGCTTCATTTTGATCAGTAAATAGAGTAAATTCAGCAACCTAGTCATTTTAGATACGACATAGGACCACAAGATGTAGCTGCTATGGTACTCATGAAAGGTGACCTAAAAGATTAGCACCACATGCCGGAAGCAGCTCCTCACATCTCTGTCATGGTAGTAGAAGGGTTTGACTCTAAAGACTTAGGGCCTATGATTAAGGAGGCAGCACAGGTTATGGAGTGGAAGCACATTAAAAATTCATATTTACACACTCCACCAGACAACAAGTACACAAGAATCTCACAAAAGGGTGTAGATAGTATGATAACTACACGCACATGGGAAGAGAGGCACATGCCATTGACACTACATATACCGGTTCACACAACAGAAGTTGATAAGGAAAAAGAGGAAACCATGTTGAAGAGTGTGCCTGAAACATTGTGGACAAAACACCAGACAGATGTAGGGTTAGTCAAATCAGCAGGACAGTTAGAAATAGAGGTGAAACCTAATGTCAGGTGAACCTACCTGAAAGAATATCCATTGACTACACAGGCTAGGGAAGGAATTAGGCCTACAATACAGGGGCTCCTAGAAGCAGGGGCCCTTATCCTAACCACAAGCCAATGCAATACACCCATATTTTGTGTCAGGAAGCCTAACTCTGAAAAATTGAGACTGTGCCTGATTGCGTCATACTTTGTTGCACATCCCATGTCACATCACAAATATTTTATAACAACCCAAATAGACAGTCTCTGTTTGCAGTATTTCTCTGTATGCCGATTGTCTTCAGTCCAAGCACTTTACGTACTGTAGAAGACCACCCTTTGGGGAGATATTAGGCTAGCACTTACACCCAGGGCATGGCTCATCATCTTCTCATACAGGCATGCCATTGAATTGAGAGTTAAGCAGGTGACAGTTGGAACGGTAATATCTCTTAAGGGCAGACCCCCCGTTGACAGCTTTGGGTCCTTCACTTGGGTCCCCAGCCTCAAAGATCCTCCTTATACTGGGATGCAAACATGTCCTCTCAGACTCTGACTCTACTGGGTTGCAAACCGGGGCACCACCCCCTGTTGAGGCGGTAACGCCTCACCCATAACAATGTCCCCAGCTCTGTTCCTGTGAATAGATAGCTTCATACATAGCAGTTAGTTATCTCATATATGCTCTTGGTTCCATCTGCAATTACTCCAGAAGCAGTCCTTCATATGGAACAGGCACAGACATTGGTCGACCCGTAAGCATTTCATGCGGTGTTAAATATATATTTCTGTTAGTCTGCATGCGATAGGTCATTAGTGTAGGTAGAGCATCTATCGAAACAAGTTCAATGTCAGCACAAAATTATGCTACCTTAGCCTTAAAGGTACCATTTACCTTGCTCCTTATTTCCTATGACTGAGGGTGATAAACACATCAAAAATTAAACAAATGATGAGCCATTATCAGAGCTAATCTGAAATGGCATACCAAATCTAGGAATTACATCTCTGGTCAAAAATTTTATCACTGCTCCAGCAATCACTGCCTCCCTTCATCTGCTAAACCCGTCTATCACCAAGTGCTTAAACGGCCCTTCTGGCATTGAAATGTGCCCTATCGATACTGATCCCTTCCTGACATTGTTTTGAGCACAAATTTCACACTCAGATTATCATCCACCATGGCCTGTAAATTAAAAATTATCTAACATTGCCTGAAAGTACAGAGATCAGTCATCTTGATGTTTTATCTTACCCCTAACTTCCCCCTCATGCACCGGTTAAAGCCATGGGCATCTGAAATACATATAGTGAGAAGTGCAGTAGGTACAATCAGAATTCAATTAAACTATTTACTCGGTATGTTAAAGTGGCATTCCAACGCTTTTTCTAAAACCTCATTGCATTCAAACAACTCCAAACATATGACACAATCCATGGGCATAAGCAGAGTCAGTATTTATATATATATATATATATATATATATATATATATATATATTAGCAATATGTATAGTGATAGCTTTTAATTCAGCCAATCGGGCATAGCAGGGTGCTCATAATGTTTGTGAAATTTCAGACACAAAATCTTTCCGATGGAACGTCTAAAAAATTCAAATTTTTAAGCTTGAGGATATATGAATTTCGGCTAGGCAATTGTGAGTGTTCTCAGTGACTGGCTCCACAGAATTAATTAGGCAATACAACACTACAGGCATACTAATAGGTTTAAGAGTTACATTTTGGGTGGCACATAGAATAAGCTCATATACTGTTCTTTGTCAAGTTGTCATGTGTTGCATGTAGATATAATTCAAAATAGAAGTGACCTGGTGTGATGAGTGTACGATCATTGTGTGAGAGCAATTTTCCCAGTCATCTGTATGAAGAGATCAGCTCCAACCATGGCACGCAAATGAGGAGTTCAGTTTTTAATGTATTAAGACTTCTGATGTTTACAGATAACTCAAATTGCTCGATATAAACAAATCACAAGGTCCTGATTGTGTGGAATCTGTATTATTAAAATTAGCAGCTGATATTATTTCATCTCCTTTAACTTATCTATTTAATCTTTCATTAGACATTGTCCCAGAAATTTTGAAATCAGCTTTTGTTGTTCCTTTATTAAAATGAGGGAAATCCCACTATATTAGATCATTATAGTGCAATTCCAAAGCGCTATGTCCTATCAAAAATTTTAGAAAGCCTTATCAGTGAACTGTTAACATGTTATCAGTTTGTAAAAAGTATTTTCCAGTAATTAAAGTTTCATAAAAGAACATAGCACCACAACAGTCGTTTTGAAAGTCTTAAACAATATCGCGTGATTTCTAGATAACGGTAACTACTGCACTTCCCTTTTTTCGATTTATCAAAGGCTTTCGACACAGTGGATCATGAAATATCACTGTAGAGATTTAATAAGAGATTAAATAATGTTGGTCTATCAAATTATTTAAATCTGTCAAACCATTCAAATCTGTCAAAGAGTTCTAGTCTGTTGTCTTTAAAATACAACCCCAATTGGCAAAGATTCATTCATATCCCTTCCTGAATTCCTTTCTCAATATCCTTCTGGTGAATGAAAAAAACAAAACTCCTTTGGTCTAGGACTATTTGTGATGTACACTAACCTAACTAATCTGCACTAACAAGTGATAATCCCAATAATACAGAACTAAAAAAATAGTGTAAATAAGGCTGAAATCTAGACATGTATTTACAGTTCTCTAGTCTCTTTTATCCCACTAGTTTTTATTCATTTTTCTGCGTTCAACAATAGTGTTTAGTTTAAATGTTAGACCTGCATGCACCCTCTGTCCCTTTACAACTTTACCACACTCTTCATACATGAGAACTTTATTTTTGTTCACTGTATTTTAAATATATCTAATTAGGAGTAATGCGTATATGTCTTTAGCCTAGTCTAATATAAAATTATCATCTATGAGCTTTGTTTCAATTGAACACCAATTTATTTCCTTTGCTGGGTGCCATTTGTGAAAGGCAGAAAAATTCCCTTCATAAATGTATCCATTTCAGTTAAACCGTATTTGCTCATATTAAGTTGGTGTTAAGTCTACTCATGTCACAAACTACATTTCCCATCCTGCACTGCGGCCCACAAACATGGCTGCCATGGACTGCAATTCCCCGATCTCACACACACCTGCAGCCAATGCACAGCAGAATCACAGCTACAGTATAAAGGCTTTCAATTCATTCACAGACTGTGCAGTATATCCATTCCTCGTGTTTGTGACCACTGCACTGTACTACTTAAATATTGCAACATATACATTGTATGACATAACCATAGCACACCATATATAATATATATTTGTATATTCACACAACTATTTTATTCTATTCACCAGTCTACGTTTCAGAAAAGAAACAAATCACTCAACTACACTGTTACAAAGAGACTGCAATTGAACTAATCTAACAAACATGTTACTGCAGTGAGAGCCACATCAACACAACATGTGAGCAAAAGAACCCATTACAGTAAGGGAAAAAAGTTGAGAAAAACACCCCCAAAGCATAATGTTTCCACCTCCATGTTTGACGGTGGGTATGGTGTTCTTGGGGTCATAGGCAGCATTCCTCCTCCTCCAAACACGGTGAGTTGAGTTGATGCTAAAGAGCTCAATATTGGTCTCATCTGACCACAACGCTTTCACTCAGTTGTCCTCTGGTGGTCAGCTCAACTCAACTCGCCGTGTAGTGCAGCTCATCCAGCATGGCACATCAATGCGAGCTGTGGCAAGAAGGTTTGCTGTGTCTGTCAGCAACAACCCAGCATCAGGACCACTACCTCCGCCTTTGTGCAAGGAGGAGCAGGAGGAGCACTACCAGAGCCCAAACGGTCAGAAACAGACTCCATGAGAGTGGTATGAGGGCCCGACATCCACGGTGGGGGTTGTGCTTACAGTCCAACAGCGTGCAGGACGTTTGGCATTTGCCAGAGAACACCAAGATTGGCAAAAAAAAAAAGCCCTGTGCTCTTCACAGATGAAAGCAGGTTCACACTGAGCACATGTGACAGACGTGACAGAGTCTGGAGACGCCATGGAGAACGTTCTGCTGCCTGCAACATACTCCAGCATGACCGGTTTGGCGGTGGGTCAGTAATGGTGTGGGGTAGCATTTCTTTGGGGGGCCTCACAGCCCTCCATGTGCTCGCCAGAGGTAGCCTGACTGCCATTAGGTACCAAGATGAGATCCTCAGACCCCTTGTGAGACCATATGCTGGTGCGGTTGGCCCTGGGTTCCTCCTAAAGCAAGACAATGCCAGACCTCAAGTGGCTGGAGTGTGTCAGCAGTTCCTGCAAGAGGAAGGCATTGATGCTATGGACTGGCCCGCCCGTTCCCCAGAGCTGAATCCAATTGTGCACATCTGGGACATCATGTCTCGCTCCATCCACCAACGCCACGTTGCACCACAGACTGTCCAGGAGTTGGTGGATGCTTTAGTCCTGGTCTGGGAGGAGATCCCTCAGGAGACCATCCGCCACCACATCAGGAGCATGCCCAGGCGTTGTAGGGTGGTAATACAGGCACGTGGAGGCCACACATACTACTGAGCCTCATTTTGACTTGTTTTAAGGACATCAAAGTTGGATCGGCCTGTAGTGTGGTTTTCCACTTTGATTTTGAGTGTGACTCCAAATCCAGACCTCCATGGGTTGATAAATTAGATTTTTTTTGTGTGATTTTGTTGTCAGCACATTCAACTATGTAAAGAAAGGAGTATTTAATGAGATTATTTCATTCATTCAGATCTAGGATGTGTTATTTCAGTGTTCCCTTTATTTTTTGAGCAGTATATATATATATATATATATATATATATATATATATATATATATATATATATATATATATATATATATATATATATAAGGTGATAGTTTGTGAGCTTGCCTCTTTTGCTGATCTTCCTTTTGTTCGATATGGGAAATAAATGCTGAGGACCGCGGTTCAGGAGCGCGGGTTTCTCAGGTAAACAGAGTGAGGATCCATGTGCAGCTTTATTAAATGACGTAATACAAACAGACGTAAAGGCAGGCAAAGATCGATCACAGGCAAACTCATTGTCATAGGTAGAACAGAGGCGTGCGTAGTCGTTACACAAGCACACGGCAGGCAGCGAAAGTTGAAAAACACGTAAACAGTCCAGAGTCATACACAGGCTAGATAAACCGCAAAAGAAATGCTCAGAAATGTCCGCAGGGCAAAATAAGATTTGCAAGAATGGAGAGTGTGAGTGAATCTTAAACAGTCCATGAGAAACATGTGTGTACGATCAGTTCCGGGTGTGGTGTTATGGGAAAGCGATCAGTACTTGGGTGATGGTGCCCTCTGGTGGTGAGTCGGAGGAACCATAGACGCCTGATTCGTGGTAATATTATACTTTCTTAATGTCAATTATGTAAATCAGTGGAAAGTCAAAAACAAGGTCTGTGTATTATCTTTTTTTCTTTTCTTTTTTACTAAATTTGATAATTTATCTCAGTATCTTTTCATGCCAATTTCAAAACTGTATTTCAATAACTGAAAGCAACCTATTGTGTCAAATTCCTTGAGATAAATCGAAAAGTTGAAGACAAATTTATGAACATCATATTGCAATGATAAATTTGATTAACTGTGTGTCTATGATCACATCTCTCATGATAGAATTCAGTCGGCGCTTCCGAGATTTTTCTGTCATTTAGAAAAAAATCAAGCTGTTCTAACTCCCTTCCTGGTGGTTGCAGAAGAAGTGGAAGAGAGTCTGCAGTTGGAAGTTTTCGAAATGCAGGGTGATGATTCTCTGAAGAATCAACATCAGCTCCTCTCCCAACCCAACTCTACTGGTGCTTGGAAAAGGCCAAGGTTCCTGTGATGAGTAGCTATGCAAAAAGAATGACGTGTCTGTTTGGCTCAACATACATATGTGAGCAAACATTTTCTCTGTTAACTCTGAACAAAAGCAGATTGAGGGGAAAATTGCATCTGAACTACCAAACTTACTCTTGACCTGCCAGTTATCCTTCAGTCCAAAGCACAACAACACTGCTCCCACCAAGTGCAACACTGTTCCCACTATAGGTAAATTAAATATATATACTGTATATATATATATACATATATATATATATATATATATATATTACACAGATTTCGTGGATTAATAAGCTCAATTATTTAATAAATTCAGTCAGTAAAAGTTTTCTAACTAACATTTTCTAACTAACATTTTCTAACAAACGTTGACGTTAACAAGCTCAATAACTTATTTGTATAATAAGCTTAAATATAGCCATCCGTTTCGCCCCCTTATTTTTCACACTTTATACAGGCTGTGAAGGGGGATCACCATCCTGACTAAGAAGCAATCTGAGGTTACTGTTTTGAGAATGAACTGCCAACCCTTTTTGTAACAAAAATATGAAAAAACAATTAATGTAAAGTTGTGATGTAGGCTGTTTTGTTTCTTTAAGCATATTCAATAATCAAGCATAATTTACCTACATTTGAGTAATATTGCTAACTTTGGCCCAGCTCTTCATATATTTTTTTTAATGTGGCCCTCATTGAAAAAAATTTGAACATCGCTGTGCTAGAGAGTCAAGGATGAGAGGTCATGGTCACACTGAAGAACTCGGGAGACCAGAGCATATAAACATAGACATGTTGTCCGATCATCTACTCAGAAGTTATTTTACTATACTTTGCAGTGGCTGTTTTTTTTTTTTATATACGTTTGTTTTTCACAGAATGTGTTCACTTTATAACAAAGCAGTCACATATTATTTGGTCCGGATTTACATGGTGTGGATAATGATGCCATTATGTGTAAGTAGCCTAACTTTGTGTTTTAACTGTAACTTTTTTTTTACTGTGGTTACACTATTTAATTGTAAGACCCATTATGAGCCCGTACACAGGAACTTCCAGCACAGTCAGCCACCGCTTGCTGCTAAGGCTACAGCCATTAAAAGTTCTGCCCAGTGTCATTCGAGAAAAAAGCAGAAAAGATTTATTGGATTAGATTCATTGTTCGTCAATGTGACATTATTTTTCAGTGAGCTGAATTGTGAACACGCAGTGCATTGTGCAGTACTGATTATGTGTTCTGTTTACAGCTGCTGGAAGCAAGGCAGAGAGTACTTTCTGGAGAGCCATTACGATAGACCTGATGTCCAATGAGGAAGATGACACTTTTGAGGGGGTAACAAGGTGGATTGTGCGGCTCCCTGTGGTGAACTGTACCTCACTTCTATATGGCATCTCTAGCGTTTATCCGAGTTTGTTGATGGTGGAGTGGCAGGCTGCCTTATGTCCCAGGGCATCCTCATGTCTGTGTTACCTACTGGTTCTCCCTTTTCTTTATGCTGTCATAGCTAGTCTTGCCAGAGTCCCTGATTGCACTCTTGCAAAGTACACTGTCCTTAGCCATTACAGGTCAATAAGCATACCTATCTAATCTCTCATTCCCTTTCCCTCTTTTTCTGTCAGGCTACACATAATACTCCTCAGATGCCAGTGATCCTGACCCCTTCTGCTCTCTGGACCTGCCTGATCCATCCTGATGCCCTACTTCTGGTTGGAGTTCTCATCAATTGGAAGTCACATGATGCTGCTGAGGATGGCCCCACATGGTGCAGCCTAAAGATCATTGATATTGCTAAGGATGGTATCACTTAAAAAACCATAAGATGGCTTTGGACCTCAATTCATATGAACAGTTATGCAATGATGGCTAGGACCACAATTGCTATTATAGCTTTAGGACAATTACCACAAACAGGTTTGCACTCACGTCTCAGTGGTTCCCTTTCAAAGCGAACTCCACATTACATTTAGCATAATGCTGTGGGAGCGCCCTAGCATGCGACCTGCATTTGAAGCTTGTGTAACATATATACATATATATACATTATATATATACATACAGTGGTGTGAAAAAGTGTTTGCCCCCTTCCTCATTTCCTGTTCCTTTGCATGTTTGTCACACTTAAGTGTTTCGGAACATCAAACCAATTTAAACAATAGTCAAGGACAACACAAGTAAACACAAAATGAAATTTGTAA
>JAFFST010009990.1:2079-13302 GCA_022414735.1 Noturus placidus
ACTTGTCATTCGTGGCCGCCATATTGGACGAGTGCGTTGCCTCCTGGGAAATAGAGTCCACTCCAGGCCGAGACATGACAATATATATATATATATATATATACACACATTAACTGAAGGGAATTATCTTATGTCATATACAATCTTATATTGTGAACTGCTATTAAGACACTTTGGATATGGGGAATACTGGGTCAAATACCTATGATGAATGCATTCACTTAATTACCTCTTTGAACCAACTGCCATCCTTTATTAAAGCTAACACATGTATTTTATATACCTTGAAAAGACTTATTTTTGTAGTATGACTTTGTGCTGTGTGCTTTGTCTGAATCTGTCTAGCACCTGCACAAGTAGAAACCCGTCCACACACTGCTGCTTACCTATGTGTATAAATACTCCTGTTCTGCATGAATACACTGGATTTCTCTGTAAACAGCATGTGTCTGTGTGTTCATTTAGATTCTCCAGGCCTGAACGCTCTGCGGTCAACCACACATAGCAAAGAACTAAGAGTTAAGAGAAGTAAAAACATGAAGAAATCTGACTGAGGACTGAAAGACATAATCTGAGATTCCTTATCTCTAAAAATTTGGTGTCAGAAGTGGGATAGTCTGAACAGGGGTAAGTGTTTTTCTTTCATCCCTGGTGTGGTGTATCCTGAACCGTTGTGATATTATTGAGTGATTATTTGTCTGTCAATAATCTGCACTCTGGTCTATGATCTTATGCAACATCATGTCTGCCTAACAATTGTGTTTATAGGCTTTAGTATATTGTGTTTGCATGTGTGGTTTATCTAAGAGTGTTATATTAGTATTGTTCATTTATTGTGCGTGTTGTTTTCCAAGATATGGGAGGGTCCACATCCACCCCAGCTCCCCTGTCTCCTGGTATGACACCCAGGGACTGGGAGGAAGCCGTGTAAGGTGGATTATACACAATTCCATATTTAGATTGTTTACACGGCTGGTCAGTGGCATGCTCACCGCAACAGCAAATCATTTCACTTTGTGGCTCCTTTGAGCTGAGTGTATTGCTCAGATCAAATGAATCATTCATGACAGGGAAGGTGATCCGGATTGCGATTGGGAATGGCTTCGTCTACTTCCCTTTTAGAATAAATATTTTAACTTAAAGGACAAACTACCCAAGGCATTCCATGTAAATGATGACACTTCTTGCGCTCCACCACGTATAATTGAAATTCCGCCTCCATATGATGTAAGTGCCCCAGTGCTCTCTCCCATGCACTGCAATAAGCGGACAATCTCATTATAACTGCTGAGTCAGAAGTTGGCTGCTGGACTGCATCCTTGAGACTGCTAGATCTAGCTCACAATGGATTCAAGGTGTCCCGTAGAAAATTAAAATTATGTGAAACAGAAGTCAAATATTTCATAGTTGTATCTTATCAAAAGGACATAGAAGGCTGTCGGACGGCCGACTAGCGGTTTTGATGACATCTCAGCAGCCCACTATAAAAACGGGCTGTTTTGGCCTTCCTGGGACTGATTCATTATTGCAGACAATGGATCTCTGATTGTTCCTATCATGACAAGCAGCCAGGGCAATTGTAAAACATTCTGGTCCACTTTTGACTCCTGTGAAACATACTCCTGACACTGTTTCTGCCTTTGAACATTTAATAACTGCTTTATGTTCCTCTACAGGCCTAGGGCTGCCAGACTACATGAAACCTTTCCATCTGTACACTCATGAAAACTCTGGAGTTGCCATAGGTGTTCTAGCACAAGAAAATGTGGGTGGTTTTTGTCCCTGTGCCTATCTCTCTAAAACACTGGAATTTTTAGCTTCTGGACTTTCGGCATGCCTGCTTGCAGTGGCTGTGAGCGCTCTGTTGGTGACAGATGCAGAATGATTGGTTTTGTCACAGCCTTTGGTGTGGCACATGACTCTTCACATGAAACAGGTATTATCCAACATTGAAACACAACACATGACGGCTCAGTGCAGAAATGGTTATGAAACTATCTCACTATCTCTATGCTATAGCCAATTGGACTATTAAATGTTCCACAACCCTACACACCATAGCACGCATGCCTTACATTGTCTGCAAAATTCATAGGATGACACCTTTCCTCTACCTGAAAATCATTATTGTTTATTAAAAAAAAAAAAAAAAAAAAAGTTTATTTCTTGTAGCATTCAATCTGATCTGTCTCATATGCATTTGTTTAACAGTACAGCCTGGCCTGGCTATTTACCAGCTGTTTTTACTGAAATTTGAATGATGCTATCGTAAACCACAGGCCTTTCACCCTTTGAGGTGTTAATCGGTCAACCTTTCCACACGGCTTGGAAAATGTCTACTAACCTTTCCCAGTCTGCAAGAAGTGGTTTCAATATTCATCTAGACGATTACGTGTATAAACTGCTTGACATGTTGCAGGAAAAAACATGAGTATGTACATGCTAAATTACCTTTGCCCTAATAACGTCCTACACATCCTTTTGTTCCAGGAGACCAAGTGCTGCTGCAGGTTCCCAAGTGAAATAAACAGCTAGCGGAGTCTAAATATGAGGGTCCATATGAGGTTGTGGCTGTTACTAGAACCGCAGTTATGACCACAGAAGGACCGATCTGGAGACATGCAAGTTGGTTAAAAGCTGTTAACAAAGGAGCTCTGCCCATTCTTTTTTCTCCACCTGTTCTCTATATAGAAGTTGCTTATTCGGGAATGTACCAGTACCCTTGACAATGATTGAGCATCAGTGAACGTGTCTTCAAAGGAAGAAAGTCCTGACCTGCTGGCTGACCTGACTCACACTTTGCACATACACCTATAGTTTTGTTCTATATTAGCTCTCATCACAAAACCATCAACATCATTCTGAATTCGGAGTTCGATGGAGTAGGACGCAAAGTTGGAGGCTCCTCTTGATATCTATTAAAATTGTAATTAACTTGTGCTTTTCAGTCATACAATAGATTTTGACTTATTCTACTCTGTTACCTTGTCTGCACTTTTAACTTTGTGGTACATTAAAATGTCCTGAAAGAACATGCAAACCCATGGTAGCAATCATAAACATCTGAGGCCTAGTGTACGCACCATGAGCGAGTCTCCTTCTTCCCCGAATTTGTGTCACTGAGTGGTAACTGAATTCGCTGCACTCAGGTTTAAGTTGTTGGCTGTTTTGATGAAGGATATCGCCGATATTTTAGGAATAGTCAGAGTTCCAGAGGACCCTTAAACATGTACAACTGCTGTTCTAGTGGCCTTGTTAAAAGAGGCATTTGTTCTGGAGAAGAATCCGGCTTTGGACCAGTCCCACCGGACCCTTAAGCCGAAACCCAAGCCTGGTGAACGACCACAAGCTATTGTGTGTAGATTCCACTATCACAGTAACTGTGTTGACATTTTACGCTGTGCGAGAGAGCTTCAGCGGATTAAAGTGAGGGATTTGACCATCTCCGTGTTCCCTGACTAAACAACCAAGATAGTCTGGGCCTGGGCTGCATTTAATGAGGTTCGACATCAACTTCGTGGTATTGAGGGTGCTCGCTATGAAATACTTCACCCAGCTCGGCTACGCATTACATATAACGATGTTCAGAAGGACTTTATTTCAGCGGAGGAAGCAGGAAACTATGGTAAACTCTAGATATCGGGGTGAACTACAGCACCTACACAGCGATGTTTTGTTGTTTTTTTTTTTTATTTTCTTTTATTTTGTTTTTTTTTGCACTCATCCTTCCAGCTCTACAGTACTTGGATTTTTATAGAAGATATTGTCATTGCATTACTTCGCCTACATTTTGTGGACTCACTCCTCATAAATATACTTCTGTATGTGGTTCTCTGTTTTGATGCTTTGACTGGGTTAGAGTGTCTGTTTAATTAATTTTATTAGTGTTTTTCCTTAGCTTTATTTGCAACACTGTTATATTATTTGTTACACGTTTTTTAGAAGTTAAGGACATTATATTTGTTATTGTGTGCAGACTGTTCATCAGACTTGAAGTCAGTAGGGACCTTTTCTTTTTCTTGTTGGTTAGTTTAACTTACGTTACGAGTTGTTCTCACATTGTGGAGAACTTTTGGTTATTGTGGGAAACACTGCTTTCTCAGTTGCTGTATGGCGACTTTGAGTGTGTGTGTGTGTGTGTGTGTGTGTGTGTGTGTGTGTGTTTTGGGGATTGTGACAGTAAACAAAACATGCCAATGCTTTGAAGGATGTGAATTGGAACAGAGTTATGTTATTAAATTGCAAATCTGTTTTTAGAGGATTTAAACCTAACATGGTGAACAAGTTATATTATAGAATTCAGGCAATTTTACTGAGGTTATCTCATACAGTGTGGCTCATACAGGTTATCTCATACAGTAATACTCTAGAAAGGCCTTTGTAATACTACAGTCTAAACTGAATTATAGAAAAGCAAATCAGTAAATGAATCACATGAAAATGAATGACATGTAAATGAATCACATGAAAATGAATTACATGAAAATGAATCATATGAAAATGAATAAATTAATTAAAAGACAAAACAATTAACATGTTTTTACGTTATTGTCTTTTTCTGTTCCTGTCATTGTGTGAATTTATATCCCCAACATATCCTAGTGTTGTTGATTCTCCTTTCCAAGGTGGATGGGATGAACCTGATAATTCTCATTTTTAAAATTCTGACAGTCTTGAAGCTGAGTCTGGTGTGTCTGGTGACTTACATATTGAACAATTTTATATCGTGGTTCTCATATTTATCTTCCTATTTGGCCCCTGTATCTGTGCCTGTATTTGTCATATTATCACCTCAGTTCAAGATTCTGTAACTACAGCTCTTTTTACCTCTACTAGAATTGGCTATTCCAATTCTAGTTATTATACTGAGGTGACCCATTCAGCCACAGTTGACATTTACATTCATAACCATGATGTCACAGTTTCAGTGGCCTCAGATGTGTTATGAACTGCTATTAAGACACCATGGATACGGGGAATACTGGGTCAAATACCTATGATGAATGCATTCACTTAATTACCTCTTTAAATAAGCTGATCAACTGTCATCCTTTATTGTAGCTGACACATGTAGTTTCTATACCTTGAAACTACTTTTTTTCTGTAGTATGACTTGTGCTGTGTGCTTTGTCTGAATCTGTCTAGCACCTGCACAAGTAGAAACCCATCCCCGCATTGCTGCTTACCTATGTGTATAAATACTCCTGTTCTGCATAAATAAACTGGATGTCTCTGTGAACAGCATGTGTCATTGTGTGTTCATTTAGACTCTCCAGGCCTGCACGCTCTGCAGTCAACCACACATAGCACAGAACTAAGAGTTAAGAGAAAGTAAAAGGCTGAAGAAGGCTGATGGAGGACTGACATATATATAATTAATTATAATTAATTAATCAATTTGTATAGCGCTTTTTACAATGGTACATTGTCTCAAAGCAGCTTTACAGAAATATCATTTTACATTTACAAGCGACTTACTAATGAGAGCACACTCACACACCAATGGTAGCAGAGCTGCATGCAAGGTGCTAGCTTGCCATCGGGGGCAACTTAGGGTTCAGTGTCTTGCCCAAGGACACTTCGGCATGGGATCACCCGGGCCGGGATTCGAACCGCCACGGTTGGTGGATTAGTGGACAACCTGCTCTACCGACTGAGCCACAGCCGCCCCATATGAGATTCCTTATCCTTAAATATTCCATGTCTTTTTTTGTTGTTGTTTTTTTTTATTTTTAATAAATTTGCAAATATTTCAAACAAACTTCTTTAACGTTGTCATCATGGGGTATTGTTTGTAGAATTTTGAGGAAAATAATCAATTTAATCCATTTTGTAATAAGGCTGTAACATAACAAAGTGTGTGAAAAGTGAAGCATTATGAATACATTATGGATGCACTGTAGCATAGTTGAATAGTTCAAACAGTTTTAACATTAAACATTCTTTTTTGTTATGCCGTATGAGTTGAATAGTTCAAACAGTTTTAACATTAAACATTCTTTTTTTGTTATGCCGTTTGGTTAGTTAATCGACATATATTTAATTTTTACCAACAATAAATTCATCAAATCAATTGTGTTGTGTCAGGCTTTAGATGTGTTAGATGTGTTGACTATGTGTAAACAGTTACAATATGCTACATGCCTGACCACCCATAAGAATAACAACAAGGATACAATCACTATTAGGTCATTTGTAATTGACAAAAAGGGCTATTTAAAACCACTGATAATGAGTTTTTATGTGTAGCTTTTCTCACACGCTCACTCTATTTTGGGCAGCCATATGTTGATATACAAACTGTAAGAACCAGATTAAAAGCAATCTGTTCTTATTTCCTCAGCATTTAGCGTTTAAGTTTAAACTCAGTTCATATACAATAGCATGTCTTTATGCACAGCCATATTGAGTTTGGACACAATATAGGGGAGCCAGCAGCAACTGGATATATTTTAGGCTTTATAGATCTTGTAGTTATAGATCTTATTCCAAAATTGAGATATAACATAAAAAAAGCATATTTGATTTGGTGACATGGATATTATGGCAAGCCAAACAGGAAACATATAACAAACACTGATATACACTCACTGTCCACTTTAACAGGAACACATGTAGACTTGTTCATTTATGCAGTTATCTAATCAGCCAATCAAGCAGCGGAACAATACATACAATTATGCAGATACAGGTCAAGAGATTCAGGTAATGTTGACATCAATCTTTTTAAGATGAGAAAAGAGGGAAATCAGAGCCACTTCACAAGAACTTTATTTAGCCAATACAATCATTTGGGGAAAAAAAATGGTATACTAACCAGAAATTTACATTTACATTTATTTATTTAGAAGATGCTTTTATGCAAAGTGACTTACAAATGAGGAAAGTCAAGTAAAGCAACAAGTCAAGTGGAGAACAATACAAGTATTGCAAGTAATACAAGCTTTTTTTTATTTCGTTCTATAGATGCAAAGTGTGCAGAGTATAGTTGTAAGAGCCAGTGTAATGTGTGGGTTGGCAGGTTAGGGTTTTGTTAATGCTCACAGAAGAGGTATGTTTTTAGCTGTTTTTGGAAAACAGTGACATATTCTGCTGTCTGGATTGAAGTTGGAAGTTTATTCCACCACTGAGGAACGATTTGTTTGTAGGTTCTGGAAACGACCTTGTCTATGCTGAGAAGGCACTAATGAGTGTCGGTTGTTAACCGATCACAGATAGTCTGAGGGAACATAAACCTTAAGGGAGTGTTGAGATAGGGTGTGCTTTCAGACAAGGTCTTGTACATGAGCATCAAGACCTTAAATTTGATGCGGGCAGCTACTGGAAGCCAGTGGAGGGAGATTAAGAGGGGTGTGACATGGGTTATCTTAGGCTGGAAGAAGACAAGGTGTGCTGCTGCATTCTAGTTGTGTAGCTTGTTTGGTGAGATAGGGTCGGATTTTCTTGATGTTGTATGGAATGAAGTTGAGCATAAGGTGGTGTTCCCTCATCCAGTTTGAGATATCATAAAGTCAAGCAGAGACTGTAAGATATAGATGGATCATCTGGCTGGAAGGACAAATACATCTGGGTGTCATCGGCATAGCAATAATATGAGAAGCCATGAGACTCAATCACAGGCCCTAGAGATGTAGTATAAATAGAGTAGAGCAGTGGACCCAGAACTGACCTCTAGGGAAACCTAGTTGTGAGTTGTTGAGTTTCAGAAGCTTCCCCCTCCACAATATCATGAACGATTTGCTTGTGAGATACAATTTCACTCAGCGCAGAGCCGTCCCAGTAATGCCTAGACTGGAGAGAATAGACAGGAGGATCCGATGAATCACAGTGTTGAAAGCAGCAGAGTGGTCGAGTACGATTAGGACAGAAGGACTTGAGGTTGATCTTGCTAGTCGTAAGGCTTCAGAGACGGAAAGCAGAGCAGTCTCCGTGGAGTGACTGCTTTTGAAGCCAGACTGCTTGGTGTCTAAGAGGTTGTTCTGTGTTAGACAAAAAAAAAAAAAAAAACATTGATGAGGTCAGCCCTAGAAAGCAACAGCAGTTGATAGAAATATTGTGAGATCCGTGAAGAAAAAATCAAAAGTAACTGTCAGTGACATCACCACCAACCTCCACAGGCTTGAAGGTATCACTTAGAGAGCAGAAATATAGAACCCATATCACAAGATGCAAACCGCTCATCATCAAGAATCTGAAGGCCAGATAGGAATTTGTAAAAAAAAAACATAAAAATTATATGCTCATGATTCAAAACATACAAGCTTAATTCGAATTCGGAGTTCGAATGGAGTAGGATTAATTGTAATTAATTTGTGATTTTCGGTCACACAATAGATTTTGACTTATTCTACTCCATTTCTTTGCTTACACTTTTAATTTTGTGGCACGTTAATATGTCTGGAAAGAACATGACAACCCCTGGTAGCATTCAGACACAACTGAAGCCAAGTGTGCGCACTGTGAGAACCTGAGCGGATTCTTCCCCTGAATCCGCTTTGCCAAACGGTACCCTGACTTTGCCATATTTAAGCTTGAGCTGCTGGCTTTACTGAGGAAGGATATTGCCAATATTTTTAAAATGGAGCTTTATGTGCTACACTGTTATATTATTTGTTACAAGTCTTTGAAAGTTAAGGACATTATATCTGTTATTGTGCGTAGACTGTATATCAGACTTGAAGTTAGTAGGGGCCTTTTCTTTTTCTGGAGCATTTTATCTTGGTAAGTTTGCTGGTTAGTTCAGAGTACTCTCCAAGTGGTTTTCACATTATGGACAACTTTTGGTTATTGTGGGGAATACTGCTGTCTCATTTGTTTTATGGTGACTTTGCGTGTGTGTGTTGGGGGATTGTTGGGAGGAGGGGGCGGAGGTCTCACTCCTGCTCTAATTGGCGATTTATATCCCTATGGTTTACTTTATTTAAATGGTTAGTAGTAATATTGATCCCAGCACAGCTAGGACAGGCACGCCTTTACAATTCATTAGTTGGAATCTCAGAGATATGGGTAATCCTGTTAAGAGATCTAGGATTTTTGCACATTTAAAATGTTTAAACTATGATATAGTATTTTCACAGGAGACTCACCTACGTATTAAAGATCATTGTCGGTTACACTGCCCTTGTTTGAGTCAAGTCTTCCACTCAAACTTCAATTCAAAGGCAATTATAACCAGAAGGAAATTTATAACCAGAGACAACACCAACACCTTTGGTGTTGTCTCTGGTTATAAATTAACACCTTTGGTGTTGTCTCTGGTTATAAATTAAATTTGGACAAAAACTAATTGTTTTCCTGATTTTCTCTCCAACAGTCAGATCTACTTTTTCAATTTAGTCAGTCAGGGTTTAAATACCTAGGTATCAATGTGACATGTCCTTTATCTAATTTTTGATCAGCTAATTTCACTCCCCTTATCTCAAAGGTTAAATGGGGTAACCTCCCCATTTATCTAATTGGCAGGATCAATGTCATCATGTCACGAATGGTGAAGGAGGCAGGAAGTAGGTGTGAGAGCAGGTTATTTTATTAACCACCAAACAAAACATAAACCAAAACACTCGTAGCATCCAACTAAGCAGCTAACTAGAAAACAAAACAAAGCAACTATGGTTTATCGTCAGGGCAAACCTAAGGCATGGAACAAGGAACAGAACCTTACAAACAGACTTACAGACATTCAGACATTTCCAAAACAATAACGCGCAACCTTGTGCAGATAACCAGGAACTTAAATAAAGGCACTTAACGAGGTTAAACACAAAACACCTGACGAGACTCATCCATGCTTCCGGCATGCAACCACGTAAGAGGGTCACATGACTGGGCAAAGTCTTTGTCGTGGCGCCCTCTGCTGCTCGAGGCGTGACACATCAACATGAATATATTACTGAAGTTTATTTTCTTGTTTCAGCAAGTTCCTCTTTTTCTGATAAAATTGTCCTTCAATTCATTTGATAAGATAATTAGTATGTTTATTTGGGGTGGGAAGCCACCAAGGGTTCATAAATCCTTATTGCAGAGATGTAGACTTAGCGGAGGTCTTGCATTACCCAATTTTCAATTATATTACTGCTGTGCACATCCATAAACTTTGCGGCTGGGTTAAATGTCCTGGATTTTCTTGGTGTAAATAGGAACTCCCTTCTTGTAGGGAATCCTCTTTACCTGCTTTACTTTATTCATCTGTACCTACAAAACTCTCCCTATACACTGATAATCAAGTTGTCCTCAACACACATAAGATTTGGTATCAATTTAGACGGCACTTTAAATTTGTAGGTGCATCATCTTTGGGTCTTTTAAACAACAACAACCATCGTGTTTGGACTCTTCATTTTCAGTGTGGTATGACAAGGGCATTAAACAAGTTAGAAACATGTATGCTGATGGTATCTTTGACAGCTTTGGCAATCTGTCATCTACTTATGACCTCCCTGTGATGCATCTCTTTAGTTATTTTCAAATTCGGAATTTTGATTATAGCTGTTTTCCTAATTTCCCCTCGTTGCCTCCTTAACAGGCTTGGGAAAGCTTGTTTTCAAACAATCCACATCAGAGAGGAATGATTTCTAGGTTATATGATTTTATTCTGGCGCTAGGTAGTGAAGCAAACACCAAAATTAGCAATGTGTGGGAAATGGAGTTAGGAGTACAGATAAGTGAAGAGTTTTGGGAACATTCTATATTGAGGGTACAGTCTACCACTTCTTGTGCTCGTCTTGGACTTAAGTTTTACACAGAGTCCATCTGTCCAAGTCGAGACTTTCTGTAATATGTCCGGATATAGAGGACAATTGTGATAAATGCCATGGCTCTCTCTGTCATCTTGGCCATATGTTTTTCTTCTGCCCAGATCTCCATGGTTTTTGGATAGTTTTTTTTTTTTTTTTTTCAAAATAATGTCCACTATTCTCAGGGTAGATATAAAACCTTGTTCATTGATTGCTGTATTTGGGATTCCTCATGTCTCAGTTCCAATCAGCTCAATACAAAATGATGTTATTGCTTTCACATCCCTTATAGCATGATGTTCCCTACTGTTGCATTGGAAGTCTGTTAAATATCCATCTATCTCCCAGTGGCTAATGGATGTGATACAGTGGTGTGAAAAAGTGTTTGCCCCCTTCCTCATTTCCTGTTCCTTTGCATGTTTGTCACACTTAAGTGTTTCGGAACATCAAACCAATTTAAACAATAGTCAAGGACAACACAAGTAAACAC
>JAFFST010009990.1:17295-32394 GCA_022414735.1 Noturus placidus
ATAATGGAAAGTCTAGTCAGGGTAGGCTAGAGTGAATAAATACATTTTAAGCCTAGACTTAAACACTGAGACTGTGTCTGAGTCCCGGACATTAAATGGAAGACTGTTCCATAACTGTGGAGCTCTATGAGTGAAAGTTCTTCCCCCTGCTGTAGCCTTCACTATTCACAGTCGAGTCAAATAACATGCATCTGTTGATCTAAGTGGGCGTGGAGGATCGTAGAAGATCAAAAGATCGCTTAAATACTGTGGTGCGAGACCTTTTAGTTCTTTATAGGTTAATAATAGCATAATAGTTAATCTATGCGAGATTTAACTGGTAGCCAATGCAAATTGGATAGGATCTGGGTGATGTGGTCGTATTTCTTGGTTCTAGTTAGAACCCTAGCAGCTGCATTCTGGACTAACTGGAATTTCTTTATGCTTGTACTGGAACATCTAGACAGTACGGCATTACAATAATCTAATCTAGAGGTAACGAAAGCATGAATTAATATTTCTGCATCATGTAGTGATAATATATTTCTTATCTTAGAGATATTTCTAAGATGAAAGAAGGCTACCCTAGTAATATTATCTACATGAGCATCAAATGATAGACTGGAGTCAATAATCACTCCAAGGTCTTTTACTGCTGCACATTATGAAACAGGAAGTCCATTCAGAGTAACCATGTGATCAGAAATCTTAGTCCTAGCTACACGTGATCCTAACAAAAGTATTTCCCTCTTATCAGAATTGAGTAAAATAAAGTTAGTTAGCATCCAAAGTCTAATGACCTTTACACAATTCTCAACTTTAGTTAGCTGCTGTCTGTCCTCTGGCTTCACTCAAACATACAGCTGTGTATCATCAGCATAACAGTGGAAACTAATTCCATGTTTACGAATAATTTGACCTAGAGGTAGCATATATAAAGTAAAATGTAGTGGGCCTAAGACAGAACCTTGTGGAACACCAAATTTAACCTTGCTACGAGTGGAGAAATCTCCATTTACATCTACGAACTGATAACGCTCGGTAAGATAAGACCTGAGCCAGGAAAGGACTGTTCCATTAATGCCAACAAAATATGATTATTATATCAGGTCTCACAGCAGACTTATAAATCTTGCCTTTGATTTGCATTTTGTCACAGAGCACTCCTGTTAAACCTCTCCATTTCAGCCACCCTGCACTCACAATAAAAGTTAAGTGCTGAGTTTTGGAGCAAAATTGTGTAATGTTTGTTGCTGTTTAAAAAGTTGCAGTGCATACATCCGGTCTTCTGTCTGCCTATTCTAAAGCCAGCATTTTTCAGCACAGCTCTCCAATCTTCTAGGTGTTGTTGGAGCTCTCTTGGGTATTTGCTGATAAGGACGACATCATCTGCATAGCAAACGTCCAATGTGTTGAATTTTGCACCTCCACCATTATGTAATTCATCAAATGGTAAACGGCACACTTATATAGGGGTTTTATCCAAAGCGCTTTACATTGTGTCTCATTCACCCATTCACACACACACTCACACACCAATGGTAGCAGAGCTGCTATTCAAGGCACTAACTTGCCATCGGGAGCAAATTCGGGTTCAGTGTCTTGACCAAGGACACTTCGGCATGTGGAGTCATGTGGGCCAGGAATCGAACCGTCAACCCTACAATTAGTGGACAACTCACTCTTCCAACTGAGCCACAGCTGCCCTCATCACCAAGTTAAAAAGTAGGAAGCTGAGTGCCGAACGTTCATAAACTCCTACTCACGCTTCAAAACAGTCGCTGATTCCTGCTGGGCAATGCACCTTAGTTGTTACACCTTCGTACATGTCGGCCACTATATTGATGAGACATTCGGGCACTTTTTGTGATCGTAGAGCTTGCCATATTAGTGGTCTTGGAATGGGATCGAAAGCTTTTTCTAAATATATAAACCCCATATCTAGATCTTTATCTTTGTCTCTGTGCTTTTCCATAAGTATCCAAATCATATGTATAGCATCTATTGTTGATTTAAATGCAATGATTTCACACTGGTTTTCAGTGACATTAGATAGATGCAGCAATTTTCTGTATACTATCCGTTCCCAGATTTTATAGGTCTGTGATATCAGTTTTATAGCCCTGTAGTTCCAGCAGATTCTTATGTCACCTTTGTTTTTGTAAAAAGCACTAGGTAACTATTCCTCCATGCAGTTGGAATGCTGTCATCAGGAATTTTGTTGAACAACGTTGTCAAGAAATAAACTCCCAGTCCTTCTAACCTCTTCCACATCTTCGACGGTATGTCATCAGGCCCATTGGCCTTTTTATTGGAAATTGTATGGACTGCTAATTTAACCTAATATAGTGTGATAATTCGCCATGGACCTTCCACAGGTGCTTGTTCTTGAGCTGGTTCCCATGGGTATGTTTGGATGAGTAGTTCTGAATAATACTATTTCCATCACTGCTTTATATTATCATTATATATTAATAGGTTTCCTTGAGCATCTCTGATGTACTTTTTTTTTATTTTTTTTTTATTTTTTATTTTTTTTATCCTGGGTGTCTCTGTGTCTCTGTTATGCGAATTTAAATAGTTGCTTATCACTAGGTGCAGCTTCCAACTTAGCATATAACTGAACAGAGCAAAATAAAAACAACAAATTTGTAATACATGCAATTTGATGATTGCCAAGTTCAGGAAATAGTATACTGACTGTTACTTCACAAACTGGATGTGAAAATGGAGTCCGTATGTATATATATATATATATATATATATATATATATATATATATATATATATATATATATATATATATGCTGGCAATTTAGGTGGTGTTCAGGTGTGTGTAATGAGAAAGCTGATGACTGAATGTGACAAAGTCTGTGGGTATTAGGGAGTATAGTGCATGGTGGCCATCTTTGTATGACTCAGTGTGTTCTGTGAAACTGAGTTTCTTGATGATTCCCCTGTTAATCTGACATTTGTTAAATTTTCCCATATCATTTAATTTCCCTCATGCTTTTGGGTCATATAAGATAGGGTTGCCAAAACATGACAGATTTTGATCAACTTGAAACAAAATTCGTATATAGAAATAGCAGCTTCCATTAATTCTGTAAACACAAATTTAAGGAAAGGCACAAAAAAAAAACTATTTTGATATCAGCACAGTAGGAGCTAGAACATAGTTGGCTGGGTACAGGATGACATTTATAACACACTCTCATCATAACCAAGCTCCTAGTACTTCTAACTCACCATTTGGCATGTTGACATTTTAACAAGTGATACACGGGCAAACCAATATGGCTACAGAACGGACTTTGTATTTGTTGCTAGAAACACTCTCTCAGTAAAACAGAGAGAAATAAACTAATGATTCAGTTTTTTTTTTTTTTTTTTTTTTTTTTTTTTTTTTTTTTTAAAAAAAAAAAAAAAAAAAACTCTTTGTATTTTTTTGTGAAAGAAAATGTCTTTTACATTAATAAGCTTTTACATTCTTCCATTTAATATTTGTTGTAATCCTCAGGAGGGTGGTTTATAAGTAACCCATGGTGTAATATAACACATACCTGACATAATATGAAGTATAGTTGGGTTAGTTACTCAAAAACAGTAATCCACTACATACTACTAATCACTACTTTAAACTTGTAATTTGATTACATTTCTGATTATTGCATGTAAAAATTTATCAGATTACTTTACTTTCAAAACATATAAAATATATAAAAAATACACTACAAAGGGAAACTTCTGGGATACACATGTAACCCAGTTCCCTGAGAAGGGAACAAGATGTTGTGTTTAGCATAAGATTATGGGAGCACCTCTTGTGTGAGACCCACAACTGAATCTTGTGTAAAATCATGCCTATTTTTTTTTTTCATAACAATTTTTATTTATTTTTGTACACTTTTCAGAGTACAACAAAATATATCAATACAGAATCAACATCTTTTACCCCGATAACAGCCCCTCCCACTCCACCCAGGAAAGTTTACATATGATTAATTTACTTATGATTCATGTACATGTGATTTAATTACATATGTTTCATTTTCATAAATCCATACAGAATCAAACTTTTAACCCCAGTAACATACCCCCCCAGTGAGATTTATATATGATTCATTTATATGTAATTTTACATGTGGTTCATTTACACATGATTCATTTTCATACACCCCCCACCCCCCACCCCATCACCTCGGCACATGATGGCTACACTAACTATTGCTGGTTGTACAAATATTATAAAACCCAACAACAGGCATACGACTCAAGCGCAATATAAGGGCAAGCTCGAGCCTGAGCTATCTTGACTGTATAGTCAGGGAAAACGGAAATAATCAAATCTCTCACTTTATTCCATTTGAGCTCTCTCGCACGGCATAAAATATCAACACAGTCACTATGATAGTGGAATCTGCACACAACTGCTCATGGTCGTTCACCAGGCTTGTGCTTCGTATGAAGGGTCCGGTGGGACTGGTCCAAAACCGGCTCCTTCTCCAGACCAAACACCTCTTTTAACAAGGCCACTACAGCAGCAGTTGAACATGTAACAGAACCTTCTGGAACTCCCATTATTCGAACGTTATTGCGCCGCGACCTTGTCTCCAAATCCTCACATTTATTCTGTATTTGAGTCACGGTTGCATTGAGAGACTTGATAGTAGACTTCATGTGTGCTATGTCATCGGTATAACCGGACAGCGCGTGCTCCATTTCCACAACCATACCTTTCAGCGCTGATATGGTAGCCTCGGTAGCAACTTTATCACTAGCCTGCTGTGTTTTCACAACGTGGTCGGGGTGTGACTTTGGTGTCATGGCGCCAGTGTACCTGTCGGCTTGCCGTGTCTCATACCTTGCCCGTTTACTACAGTTTGTTGTATCTGTTATGTCTGTGGGTTTGGCCTCTGTATTGTTTGTACTATGTATCATGCCACACTGGTATCATGTAGATTCAGTGTTGACCTACAATCGTCAAGCTCTTCTTAACATCAGGAGTTGTATGGGAGCTCATCTGCGATGTTGTCCTGCTCTGTATTCTTGTTTTTCATCCTCGTCCGGTGGACCCATGTTGGAGTGTGTTTGCCGGCTACCTTGCTGCTTTCCTCCTCTAAGGAAGCGCCGCGGGTGAGAATCAGACGGGCAATCGCTTCCTCCATACAATCGATTGAGTTTCCCTTACGCTTGAAGGGACTCCACTTGACGCGGCGGTCATGGGATTACAGATATGTTTTTCATCTGCCTATTTTCCCGGACTCCCTACACTCATCTAATCATTCTGCTCCTCCATGATTGCGGATTCGTCAGAGAAGAGTGAACTGTTCAAATCTCCGCCAACTGGAATTTGTTTCACCGGATCTGACCTCGTTACCCCAGCCTCTGAATATGGGCCTAGTTAACGCTAGGTCCGTGTGTAACAAAACTTTCATTTTAAATGACTTTTTTTACCAGACATCACCTGGATATTTTATTTCTGACAGAGACCTGGGTTAGTCCTGGTGAGTTAATAGTCTTCGAGGAACTCTGTCCGCCGAACTGTTGTTTTATTAGTACTCCAAGGCCTTCTGGAAAGGGTGGTGGGGTGGCTATGGTTTTTAAACAGTCACTGAACATACGGACAGTCTCTGTTGGGATTTACTCATCGTTTGAGGAACAATTTGTTGGGTTGGATTTGACCTCATCCACATTATTCTGTGCTTTGATCTATAGGCCACCTAACTCAGACAATTCTTTTTTAAGTGATTTTCGTGATTTTTAAACTTATATTGTTCCATTGTATTATCGTATGTTGTTAATGGGTGATTTTAATGTGCATGTCTGCTTTTTTTTTGTTTTGTGATATCTGGGATTCCTTCGGTTTTATTCAACACATAAATCAGGCAACACATATGCTTGGTCATACATTGGACCTTATATTGTCTTATGGAACTGCTGTTGATGTTGTTAATATTGAGGATGCTTCCTTCTCTGATCACAAGCCTATTGTTTTTAATGTCCATGCCATGAGCTCTGCCGCTGTGACTAGGCCTTCAGGATTTTATTCCCGGTGTATTAATTCACTCACTACCTCTCAGTTTAGTGAAAGGTTTCCAGCTCATGCTGTTGAAACATCTATCTTGAGTGCTGCAGAGTCTTCCGCTGGGCCTGTGTCCTTTCAAATTTTTAAAGATTGTTTGTTTAAGTTTCAGAGTGCAGCAAAGTCTGCTAGGTCTAGGTATTTATCTGATTTAATTTCTACACAATGGCATAGACCAACGATTTTAGTTACCACGATAAACTCAATTATTAATCCGAGCTGCCAATTCCATGAGGAATTCTCCGCTGGACTTTTCGAGAAGTTTTTAAAGTTTTTCGCTGATAAATTAATTACCATTCGTTCTTCTTTCACTTCTCAGTTCCTAGTCCTGTCCCTAGATTCACTGGTTTTACCGGTCTCATTTGATCGATTTGAACATGTTTCTCTAAAGGAACTGTGTGATCTCATTAACCAGATGAAAATATAATTTATGCCACTTGTGGCTATGTTGTTCCTGCTGTGATTATGAAAGCAGCTTTTACTGAAATTGGCCCCAGTATCCAGGTATTGATAAATTCTTCTTTGGATGCCGGGGTGGTCCAGAATGTTTTAAGCATGCTATTGTTCAACCTTTGCTTAAGAAACTGGGATTGGATGAAGGTTGCCTTAATAATTTTCGGCCTGTATCTAAGCTTCCATTTCTGTCAAAGCTGTTAGAGAAAGTAGTGCAGTCTCAATTGCTCCTGTTTTTAAAGTCAGCTATGTTATTTAAACCTTTACAATCTGGTTTCACTGCTTTTCACAGCACAGAGTCTGCTTTGTTAAAAGTGTCCAAAGACATTTTGCTCAAGAAAGTTTGTCTTGGTGCTACTAGATCTTACGGCTGCTTTTGATACTGTAGACCATAACATACTCCTCTGGCGCTTAGAGCATCTGTTTGGTATCAAGGATATTGCCTTACAATGGCTCAGCTCGTATCTTAAGGACAGGACTTTCTCAGTAGTGTTGGATAATTTCTCCTCTGCTAATAGTCCTATTATTAGCAGTGTTCCTCAAGGATCCATTCTGGGCCCACTTCTTTTTAATTTATATATATTTCCGTTGGGGGATATTATTAGGGCACACAATGTTTCTTTTCATTTGTATGCTGATGATATCCAGTTGTATATTCCTCTGAAGGCTGGTGACTCCATTCAGCCATTGCTAGACTGTCTGGATGACATTGAAAAATGGTTAACAAAAAATTTTCTCCAACTTAATAAAGACAAAACTGAAATAATTGTTTGCGGCCCAGTGAGATTAAGACATGGTCTAATCAACGTGCTCCGTAATCATTTCCCCTCAATATCTTCCCAGGTTAGGAACCTTGGCTTCATTCTGGATTCAGAATTATGCTTAACCAAGCAAATAAATTCTGTGGTTAAGAATAGTTTTTATCATCTACGGGTCATTTCAAAACTCAAAACATTTTTGTCTTTCCAGGATTTGGAAAAGGTAATTCATGCTTTTATTACTTCTCGCTTAGATTACTGCAATTTGTTATATATGGGTCGTCCACAGTCCTGTATTGCTCGTCTTCAGATGGTCCAAAATGCAGCTGAAAGGCTGTTGTCTAAGGAAAAGAAATTCAATCATATCACCCCTATTTTAGCATCACTTCATTGGCTCCTGGTCCGTTTTAGAATCCAGTTTAAGATTTTGTTGTTTGTTTTTAAAACTCTTAATAATCAAGCTCCTTTATATCTAAAGGATCTTCTTATGCCACACTCAGCTAACAGAACTCTATGATCTTCTGATAGGTTTCTTTTACATGTCCCTCGTTCGCGTTTAAAAACTAAGGGGGGTAGAGCATTTTCTGTTGCAGCACCATGCCTTTGGAATCATTTGCCGCTGGACATCCACCTTGCACCATCCATTAGCATTTTTAAAAAGAGACTTAAAACATATCTGTTTTGTCAGGCTTTTAGATCAAATTTTGAAAGTTAATGTTGTCTATTGTCTGTTTTTTTTTTTATTCTGTTTATGTTATTCTCTTATTCTGTTCAGCACTTTGGTCAGCTTTGCTGTATTAAATGTGCTATATAAATAAATTTTACTTTACTTACTTACTTACTTTACAGGTCAAGCTGGATAGCAGACAGTGCATCCTTGAGAATCTCCTGGAGTTCTGTTTTTGAAATATCAGCAATATCCTTCCTGCTGAAGCTTGAGTGCTTGATCAAAGTCACCGCTCTGCAACACGGATTCAGGGGAAGAGGGGGACATGCTCACGGCGCGCACACTTGGCCTCAGTTGTGTTTGAATGCCCCCTCGGGTTTTCGTATTCTTTCCAGACAATTTAATGTGCCAAAAAAATTAAATTATGAGCAAAGATAAGGAGTAAAATAAGTCAAAGTATATTATATGACCAAAAAGTGCAAATAAATTAAAATGTTTATCAAAATCAGCAGGAGCCTCCAGCTTCACGTCTTACTCCATTCGAACCCGAATTGGAACTCCCTCAATCATGCCTATTTAAAGGCCTTCCATGATCAGGTGACGTGGAAATTAAGCGTGTTGCGTGACATAAAATAACACCTGTGAACCGCGCCATCAGCCTGATATCTGAGTTGATATAGATCAGAATAGAGCAAGATAAATAAAATTATAGCTAATTGTTACATAACAATACTGTCAGCATGCATGTCTTCAACACAGATCAGAAAAGGTTGGCAGATTCTGTAACATTTCTTAGTCACTCCCCTGGCAGTGTGCCTAATCTTTTCTAATTTAAGATGGCCCATGACTTCCCTGAACCAATGACTATACATCTGTGGAACAGGATCTTTCCATTTAACCAATATTAATCTCCTGGCAAGGAGAGTGCAGAAGGTCATAATGCTGATTTCACATCATATAAAAGGGGTATTCTCCTGCGTCACCCCAAACAAAGCAATAAGACGGGACGGCTTCATCACTCTTCACAATATCTTAGTGAAGGTCTTAAATTTAGTTTGCCAAAATTTGTACAGCTTTGGGCATGTCCAGTCCATATGCAACAGGTTAGCTGGAGTCTGTCTGCATGGATCACATGTGGAATCTGTGTCGGAATTGATTTTAGAGAGTCTTGCTTTGGAACAATGCAGACGGTGAACAATTTTAAATTTGACAACTGCACGTCTGAGGCATATGGAGGAGGAGAAAATCCATTAGATTACTTTGTACCAATCATCATCAGAAAATGATTTGTCCAAGTCTGTCTCCCATTTATTCTTAAGGAGATCTAAGGACGTAAAATCATGCATGCCAAGTAAGTCATTACCTTTATTGTTTGGTTCCTGGCCAGTTTACATTTATAAATTGCATCCAACAAAGAATTGGAAGGGCACAATGGGAAGGTGTCTGAATTTAAGGCCACAAAGTTTCTAAGCTGCAAATATTTATAAAAATGTAATCTGGGAATGTCATATTTCTGCAATAGCTGCTCGAATGAGACAAAAACACCATCAACATAGAGATCAAACAGTAAGACAGCCCCCTATCTAGATCGAAAGTCTTATCCATCAAAGATGGAATAAACAGATGATTATTTGCAATTGGCCCCCTAAGTGACAAGTCTCTAAGAGAGAACAATCTTCTAAACTGATTCCAAATTTTGATTGAGTGTACAACAACTGGATAAGAGGTAAAGCTAGACAGAGGTTGTGCGAATGGTAATTTGGTGCATATTAGTTTTGAAAATGATTTTGTAAGAAACACTGGGTGACACAGGAAAGCATATATAAAAATGTATGCAGCACATACATCTCTATAATATTGATTCTGCCCCCCCCCCCCCCCCCCCCCAGGCAGAGAGGCAGGGGCTCCCACCACTCAATATCTTGCTTCAGATTAGATAACAGGGGCTGATAGTTAGCTACCTATAGATTTTTATAGCTGTTTGTAACCCACACCCTGAGATACTTGAATTTCTTTTGGACTAATTTCAAAAGGGAATGAGTCTGGGTTCACTGGCATGCCCCCTCACCAACAAGCATCAATTCACTTTTTCTGAATATTAACCCAATAGCCTGATATTCTGCCAAAATCTTTGAGCAAGACCATTAGTTTAGGGAAACTTAAAAGGGGCTGTGAAATGAATAATAGCATATTGTCCGCATAAAGGGAAACTTTATGCTCTATCCCTGCACGCTGGAGCCCCCTGATATCAGCATTCTGTCTTAGCGCCACTGCAAGTGTTTCCATTACAATGACAAATAGCAGTTGCGACAGATGACATCCCTGTCTTGTACCCCGTTGGAGATCAAAATAGGTGGGCAGAATATTATTAGTACAAACAGCAGTCCTCGGAGATGTATATAAAAAAATGACCTATGATATGAACCAAATCCAAACCTCTCCACCGTCAAAAAACATCACTACTTCTATGGTACCAGGTTGAGAGGGGATCTAGAGGATATTGAAAAGGCATCTGATGTTGAAAAAGGAGTAGAGATTCCTAATAAAACCTGTTTGGTGATATAATGGATGGAAGACCCCCTACAAGCAACATGCCAAAGTTTTAGGAAGGATTTTAACATCTGTATTCAGTAAAAAAATTGGACAGTAAGAGCTGCACTTAAGGGGGATCTTGTCTTTCTTAAGGAGTAAGGAGATAAATGTTTCATGTATAGTAGATGGTAGGGCATTCAAGGAGAGCGACTCCTTGAAAACTGACAGTAACAAATGGTAGAGTTGTCTTTAAAACTTTTTATGAAAATGGTTTGGCTAACCATCCGGTCCAGGGGATTTGACGCTTTGCAAAGAGTCAATCGCTGATGCTATCTCCACAACCAAGAGGTCCTCCTCCAGAACTGCAGCCTCCCTTGGATCTAGGATGAAACATGCAGAGTCTGAAAAAGTCTTCCAATACAGAACGGTCTACAGATGGGACAAAGCTGTATAGTGACATTGAAAAAGTTTGAAAACTGGAGTTTATTTTAAGACAATGTACACATTTTTAGCCCTGCTCATCATATATTTTATGAATGGTCTAATTAGCAGTCCTCTGTCTCAACTGGTAAGCGAGAATCTGTCCAGCCTTTTCCCCGTGCTCATACGACCCATACGTATTGTGATTTGGAGATAAGATACTCAGCCAGCTTTGTTGATAAAAGTTAAAACTCTGTCTGCAGTGACAAACGCTTTTTCATAGAATCTGCAGAAAGTAGTTGGCTATGTCCCCTATCTCACAAATCTCTTTTGCAAGTTATTTAAGTCGAGCTCACTTTCCTCTGGTTAGCACAGTATGAGAGGACCTGAAAACAACTACAGAAAGAAGCATTCAATCATTTAATAGCAGGAATAACATGAAATGTACCAGTCAGGATTTAGACCTCATCATAGCACAGGGACAGCATTAGTTAAAGTAGTACATGGCCTTCTACTGGCCTCTGATCAGGATTGTGTCTTGCTGTTACTCAACCTTAGTGCAGCTTTTGATACAATAGCTCATACTGTTCTCCTTGGTAGATTAAAAAATGTTGTTGGCATTAAGGGAACAGTCCTCTCCTGGCTCAGGTCTTATCTGACTAAGCGTTATCAGTTCGTATATGTAAATGGAAACTTTTCCACCCACAGCAAGGTTCAATTTGGTGTTCCACAAGGTTCTGTTTTAGGCCCACTGCTTTTTACCTTATTTATGCTACCTCTAGGTCAAATTATTCATAAACATGGAATTAGTTTCCACTGTTATGTGGATGATACACAGCTGTATGTTTCAGCAAAGCCAGAGGACAAACAGCAGCTTAGCTTAGTAAAGTTTAGGTTTGTGTAAAGGACATTAGACATTTGATGTTAACTAACTTCTTTTTACTGAACTTTGATAAGACATAAATACTTTTATTAGGACCACATGTAGCTATAAATAAGCTTTATGATCACATGGTTACTCTGGATAAACTTTCTGTTTCATCCTGTGCAGCAGTAAAATACCTTGGAATGATTATTGACTCCAGCCTATCATTTGCTCATGTAGATAATATTATTAAGATAGCTTTCTTTCATCTCAGAAATATTTCTAAGATAAAAAACATATTGTCTCTAAATGATGCAGAAATATTAGTTCATGCTTTCGTCACCTCTAGGCTAGATTACTGCAATGCCGTACTGTCTGGATGTTCCAGTAGAAACATAAACAAACTCCAGTTAGTCCAGAATGCAGCTGCTAGAGTACTCACTAAAACCAGTTACGACCACATCACCCCGATCTTATCAACACTGCATTGGCTCCCAGTAAAATCTTGCATAGATTTTAAAATACTATTATTAACCTACAAAGCACTAAATGGTCTCGCACCACAGTATTTAAGCGATCTTTTAGTCTTCTATGATCCACCACGCCAACTTAGATCAACAGATGCCGGCTACTTGACTGTACCCAAAATAGTGAAGGCTACAGCAGGGGGTAAAGCTTTCACTCAAAGAGCTCCACAGTTATGGAACAGTCTTCCAATTAGTGTCCGGGACTCAGACACAGTCTCACTGTTTAAGTCTAGGCTTAAAACGTATTTGTTCAATCTAGCCTATCATGACTAGACCTTCTATTATGCAAAATCCCAGTCCTAACAATCTTTTAATAATAATAATAATAATAATTTATCAATTTGTATAGCGCTTTTTACAATGGTACATTGTCTCAAAGCAGCTTTACAGAAAATAATTTACCATAATTAACCATACCACCATTTGACCCTCTGGGGAAATTGTTGTCAGTCATAATGGGAGAAAAATATCTGAGCCTTACAGGGAACTTATAATGACAGCAGATGGGCCACAAAACAAATGTCTGACACATTAAGCACAATAAACAACAAAGTCTGGTACACTCTCCCCAGAATTCCCCATTCCCCATCCCAGCCCCTTCAGCACCTACAGAAACAGGGTGCTCACCTTACCCTTCCAAAACAAATCCAGATAGCCTACTACAAAACTCTAGAGAGCCTACTGCTCAAGCTCCCACCGAACCCCTGGTATGAAATGTAAATTAAAAAATGTATCATACACCCTGTCATAAGCAAATTAAGTATTTTTAGGGGAAAAAAGGACGATTACCAGCAGCACGTGAACTAATAATATGGATCAGGATAGTAATACCAAAATTAACTTTAGAAATAAACTGTTTGCATGTTATCCCCGTGTGTCTGGGGTTTCCTCCGGGCACTCCGGTCCCCCCCCCCCCCCCCCCCCCCCCTTTTTCAAAGACATGCATGATAGGCTGATTGGCGTGTCTAAAGTGTCCGTAGTGTATGAATGTGTGTGTGAGTGTGTATGTGATTGTGCCCTGCGATGGACTGGCACCCTGTCCAGGGTGTACCCCGCCTTGTGCCCGATGCTCCCTGGGATAGGCTCCAGGTTCCCCTGTGACCCTGAAAAGGAGTAAGCGGTTGAAGATGGATGGATGGATGGATGGATGGATGGATGGATGGATACTGCATAAGACATATGGACTGGAAAATTCACATCCATTAGTCCAGATAGAAGATGAATGAAACCATGATGTTCAGATAAATTCTGTACCACTTAAGATAAGTCCAATACTGTGCCAGGGCCTTATAGCCCTATAAATGAAAAACAACAACTGCATGTCCATATATTATAGCGTGAAAAAATAAAATAATAATAAGGATGAATTAAGGCCAGGAACTGTATATTACAAAAAAAAGACAGCAGTGTTGTTCATCCTCCTTATTACAGTAAAAGTCTGTTCAATCAGTTATCATCCAGTCAGAGTTCAGAGACAATGAATTCGCCAGGCCAATGTTACTCACTCAGCCCTCTGTTGTAGTGATGATATTCTTCTTGATGTAGCTCATCGCTTTGCTTGCAACCGTGAACTCCTTTTCCTCTCCATTGAACGTGCTGCGGAGACGGGCTGGAAACAGGATGCAATACCAAACTCCCTGTCAGTTACAGAGCAACTTCCTGACCTCATTGATAGCCACCCTGGCTTTAGTGACATTGAGCTGGAGGGGGCTAGGGAGTGCACCTGGATCAGTACCTCAATGCAGTACGTCAATGCATTCCTGGCAGTAGTGGAGTCTGGCTATGATGGTGTGTGGTTCCCCATCCTTCCTCACAGGACCCAGACTTCTGTGAGAGCGGTCCACAAGCACATCTCTATCCAGCTGCAGTGCTTCTCTCAGTAGTTTTGAGACCAATGTTGTGAAGCTTGATATGTTTGTTCTGCCACCCCCAGGATCCTGATGTTACAGCTCCTCAGTCTTGCCTGAATGTCCTCACACTTATTTCTGATTCCAGTCACCTCTACTGCCAGGTCACTCACCATATTCTGTAAAACTGCCACTTTGTCCGACCTGGTCGTTAGCCCACCTTCCACCTCTTTAATTTTAGCTTTCATCTGTTTGATTTCAGAGTGAATTGCAGCCGTATGATTCTTTATTTTTGCTTTCACCGCTTGCAAATTGTTCTTAAGCAAGTCGAAATCTTTAGCAAGTGCACTTTTCAGCTCAGTTTTTATCACTGCTACAATATATCCATCTTCAGGGTTTCAGCGTCCATCTCTTGGGTGTTTGAGACAGGGGCTCCTGACTTGGAGAGGCAGTGGAACTCGTGGCCGAAGTGGTGTTGGACCTAGATTTGGCTGACTCTGCAAATTTATATTTACGCAAAATTCACCGCCATCTACACGCATACATATGTACATGTGTGTTCGAAGCAGGTTTGCCAGTATTTAGTTATGAAAAGCACTTAAGTTAAAATAAAACAGAAGCTCGACAGGAGAGCAAACCAAACTAGGCCTACTTCATTGCCTGCTCAACAGTGCCCCCCTCAATAACACCTTTTTAAAGTTCCTGTCCTTGACACTATGATTTAAATAATTTGTTATTGTGCTTTGGTTTGACCCTCTCTACAGTAATACGAACTTATCTTACTCTTTAGCAGCAGAGAAAGATATAGGTGACATATTGCCACATTTGTAGAATAGGACTGACACACACAATCCGAGAAAGAGCATTAGCTTTGTACACACTGGCTGAGGGAAAGACTAGAGAAGTTCAGCAGCAAGCACTTAACCAAATGTGGAAGAGAGGCTCTGGTTTATCTTATATATATGT